>VDFB02092299.1:0-25534 GCA_007258455.2 Sequoia sempervirens | reverse complement strand
AATTGTACCTCTTTCTAACTCTTGAAACCAAACCGAATATGTATAAAGTGATTCTCATTTCCAATTTCACATCATTAAGAAGAAACTAAACAAAATTCTCTAAGAAAGCTATGAATTTAATAAATCATAGTGTTCCAATCTTATAAAACTAAGACTAGTCAAAGGAATTCCAACAATCTTACCAAACGATGTTTAATCAAATTAATATCTCAAAAATCGACAAGAAATTATTTATTCAATGATCAATGTAGACACATTTTTCAACATTAAATAATAATTAACTAATTTTAAAAATTGACAAAAATGAAACCTCTCAATTGAAAACATATAAGAATGAGATAACTACCAAAATGTTACTCAATAAACATGACACATCAAAAAATTATTATTAACATCAATAAAAACATTTCAACAATTTTCAATAATTAAAATCTAATATTAAATAATATCTAATAATGAAGATTCAACAATAAATACAATAAGCATTCAATCACAACATTGTGATCAGAATCAATAAGATACCCCTCACTAAATGTAGGTCTTAAAAATACTTTCCCATACCTATAAAAGGAACTTCCATATACCAAAGTTATACCCTCCAAAAATATAATATAGAACCAAAAATGCGCTTACCCCCAATGTTCGAGGGTTAAAGATAGCCCCTCAAAAAAAATCCTTTTACACAATATATGACCTAATTCTTAAAGGAGAAGGGAGCCCACTTTACTTGTCTTAATTTTTTATTAAATTTATTTTTAATCTCTCCCTTTCTTCACGTGGGTGTGTAGGATTAGGCTAATTTTCAAATGTATTAAAGTTGGAATGGAATACAAAGTAATAAAAACAAAAAGCATATTTTAATATCTTAGGCTTCTAGTACAAAGTACAAATAAGATGAAGTGAATATGGCGCTCCCATGAAATGTCCCCCCATAGATGTGAATAAAACATAAAACTTTGTTATAAGAGTGTATGCTATTATTTTATTTAAATTTTATTACATCGAAGGTGTTTCTTTTGTGAATCTAATTAATTTGATAGGTCGACATCATAATTTGTTTGAGAAGGGATGCAAGACAATTTAAATCATCTTGGTTGTATGGCGTTTTTCTCGTTTTTCAAGCCTTAAATTGAATAGCATAGAATTTTAATCCATACAAGGCTAGCTTGGGAACTCGACAAAGCACATATGATCTTACATATCCTTTTTTGTACTTTTCGCCCAAACTTATATTAAATGAGGGCTCATTTTACAATAAGATACGAGCCACTCCTTCGCCCCAAATCAACTTTTATTTTTTTAATGTCAAGTTGAAAGTTTGAGTAGCTAAAAAGAAGCAATAGCCTTCGTTTCATGGATAGTCTTAGAAAAGGCATCTGATCTTTATTTTTTAAATAAATTAATTGTGTCATATAATAGTTAAAAAAAGAGAGTTTTGTCAAAATATATATTTGGATTTGATGGAACATCTAAATTCAAATAAATATTTTATATTTATTGATCAAATATAGCTATGCACAACATAACTATATAACTATAACTATAACTATAACTATATATATATATAATTGACCACTATATTATAAAATAATATTACATCTATTAATATACTTATTATAAAGTTAATATATTAATAAGTATAATACAATAGTTATTAATAAGTTTTTTAATCATTAATAATTAAATTATTACTATTGTATATATTACTAATAACATATAAATATTATTGATAATTATATGATAAAATAATATTATATATCTATAATATACTTATTATAAAGTCAATATATTAACAATAGTTATTAATATTTTTTAAGGATTAATAATTAAATTATTAATGTTATATATATATATATATATATATATATATATTATAGTTATATATTATCGATAACTATATTAAACACACACATATATATTATAGTTAATATATTGATAATTATAATAAAATAGATAATAATATTATATATAGACATATTTTATAGTTATTTATAATATATAATCAATAAGTCTATTATATAATGTTATATATTATCACATAACATAATATGATATATTATATTATATTATTAAAAAATATTAATAATCTATATTATTATTTATATGTTATATAAAATAATATATACACACACTAATATATAATGAATGTAGTTATTTTATAATATATATGAATTATATATAATTTAATGTGGATAGTATACATTAAAATATTTCTATTAAAACATATAATATATAATTTTTAAAATAACTATAATATTCTCTTACAAATTAATTTACATTATACAAGATATAATATTATTATAAATTATATTTAAATAGATGAAGGTTGAAAACAGGATTTTGATTGAAAATTATAAAAAAATTATGTTGGTTATGGATTCAAACTTGTCAAAACTTCTTTAAAACAATTATAGAGGGACAAAACATTGAATGGATGTTGACGAAAGTTAGCCCTTGAGCTCAATTAAGAAGGTGGTGATTCGAAGGGAAACCACACAATCAAAGATTTTTTACTTGATCTCAAAAAAGTCCCTGATTAATTTTGTATTTACAGAGACTTGACTAGGGAGGTTCATTGCTTTGGTTTGCATTCAAATTAGTTAAATACTCCTTGCCACCTCTGTATGTATCCCTACGAATACTAGTGTTGTCTTTGCCACCTTCGCATGGCTATTTCATGCACATATATTTTAATGAAGAGTCCTATAAATACTTTCCTATCCTTTCTTTATTTTACTTCTAATTTTTCTCAATCTTGTTTCTATTTTACATTTTTTTTTCCAAAACACTTGTTAGAGGTGTTATTGCACTTTGTCATTGAACCGTTAGACTTTTAAAGGAGGTATTTTCCTAGCTCCACCACTCATATCATTACACAACTTGACAATATATGATAATTATATAAATTCCTTATTTAACTTGGCAATATATATGATTTTATAAATTCTTAGTTTTACTTGTTAAGCCTTAAAAATATTCTTTTGTTTACTAATTGTTTACTCTTAACCTTCTTATTTATGTATATTTGTATGTTTTTGTGTTGTCTCCACTAAAGTAGTATATTCACACCATATAGCTTTGTTTTTAAAGTTTACCTAGATCAATAATGATAACAAGCACTTTGATAAAAGAGAGGATAATTTTTAAGTGCATTCTTTACGAAATAAAAATTATGATGAATGATTTCATTCATTTCAAAAACAAATAAGTAAAACTAACAATGTAATTTCATTTTTTCACATAATATTTATATCACGCTAAACTTCCACTTATACAGATTGCAACACCAAATCAAGTG
Source organism: Sequoia sempervirens (assembly GCA_007258455.2). Taxonomy (NCBI): domain Eukaryota; kingdom Viridiplantae; phylum Streptophyta; class Pinopsida; order Cupressales; family Cupressaceae; genus Sequoia; species Sequoia sempervirens. Next base: position 22,236 of record VDFB02092299.1, on the reverse strand, counting down.
CAAATAAGCACTCGTAGGCAATAGCAAAATTTAAGCCATGCATGTTTGCGTAATAAGGTAAAAATTATACTTATGCACTATAAGGGTTAAATATATGGATGAATACAACCCCACCAATTATGACTGACAAGGCAAGGGAAATAAGTGACTATCACAAATAACAACACTTAATTCAACCATTTGTTTTTGAGAAAAATAATGTTTTCTTTCACAAGCACCCCTTTGTTTAAGATAATCATAGCATGCTAATTTGATTGCCATTAAGCACTTTCTTGATAATAATATCCTTTGAAAATTAAAAAACCTTATAAAAAATAAGGCCCCTTTAGCTAAGCAAACACCCACTAAGAAAAGATGGTGTGTGTTATCAAGAAAACTCAGGAACATAGATCAAAGTTATGAGCCCCAAGTACTTTATGATTGTTGTATTTTATACCCTAAACTTAGTCATATAAAGGGAGCAATTGTTTTATTCAGACATGATATCAACTAGTTAATCGCATATAACAAAATATCACATAACAAGATATAAATAGAATTTCGGTATCAATATATCATTAATATCAATTGGGTACATTCATATATCCATATATCTCATTTTTACATCATATGCCATATATATTCCCCTATACTTTGTATATATTCTTTTGTATGTTCTTACTTTCTTTCATAACTCCCTTATATCTATCTTATCTCACTATGTTATACATACCTTTTCCTATATGTATATTTGTGGGATGGGATGTGACCCATCTATCTTATCCCTACCCTAGTTGGTGTCTCTTGAATATTATGCTTCATAAGCTTGTTATGGTAAGATATGGTAGATTAACTTGACTGTCTAAACTGTTGTACTTTCCTATCAACATCATCCCCCTTTCAAATGTTGGCTTGTCCTCAAGTCAACTCTACTTAGTAAGGAGAATATCCTTATATATCTCCTTAAGTTTAAATTCATCGCCAGTGATTCATTGTGGGAAAATTCACCACCATGACAAATTCATCGCCAAATAAAATCTATCGCCAACAATTCACCGAGGCTGAAAATTAACCGCCATTAATATTTTTTAATATATATTTGAAAATTTTGATTTTTTTTTCAAAAGAATAATTTGATTTATGATAATAAAAATTAATTGCATTAACTTTAGAGAATTTGATTTATGATAAATTTTTCAATATATTTTAGTTTATCATCATCTATATGATAATAAAAATAAAAATAAACATTAATTACTATTGAGATGAATATAAATAATATGAACCATACCTAACACAAAAATAAATCATCCCAATAAATCAATTATTGGCAATTATAGAGGTGTATAATTATTATTTTTGGGGTATCTCAATAAATAAATAGGTGAAAAATAATCTTAGAGGGTATCTCAATAAATCAATAATTATTATTGAGATGAATAGAAATTACTATGGGTAAAGTATTTTTATTGTTTGCAAATATTGAGATGAATAGAAATTACATTCATATCAAAATAAATTGTAAGAGAGGTGAATTTTTTTTTTTTAAATTCAAAGTTATAGAAATATATATTAAAAATATTAATGGGTGAATAGTGTTGGCGATGTTTGTCATATGCCATTATTAATGAATAATCAATAGAATTTAAATTGATTACTACTAGCATTTGCACCTAAAGGACAAGGATTACGCCAATAGAAAACTATATGTATGATAATATGTTAGAGAGTATGTGTGTGCATGGATGTGCTGCAAATTATAGTTGTATGTGGCTAGATTAAACAATTAATAATAAGTGCTAAATAATGGAATGAAATAATAAACATCAAAATAAATATCAATAATTATTATTGAGATGAATAGAAATTACTATGGGTAAAGTATTTTTATTGTTTGTAAATATTGAGATGAATAGAAATTACATTCATATCATAAACATCAAAATAAATTGTAAGAGAGGTGAATTTTTTTTTTTAAAAAAAAATTCAAAGTTATAGAAATATATATTAAAAAATATTAATGGCAGTTAATTTTCTGTGTTAGTGAATTGTTGGCGATGAATTTGTCGTATGCCATTATTAATGAATAATCAATAGAATTTAAATTGATTACTACTAGCATTTGCACCTAAAGGACAAGGATTACGTCAATAGAAAACTATATGTATGTTAATATGTTAGAGAGTATGTGTTTGTGCATGGATGTGCTGCAAATTATAGTTGTATGTGGCTAGATTAAACAATTAATAATAAGTGTTAAATAATGGAATGAAATAAACTTGGACAAATCTAGATTTTTTCCAAAAAAAAATAAAGTATTATTTATTATGAAATATTTGCATACAAATTTAAAACATAAAGCAATGCAAATGAAAAAACAAAGTTGTCATCAAATGGACAAAAAACACTTCAAATGGAAATAGAATGTGATAAGTGAGATTTTGAAGGTTTTTACCATTAAACTGCAGCTGATTTACCATTAGACACAAGTGAAACTTGTTTTCGAACTCAAAGTAATTTACAGACGTGATTTCACACTATATATAACCTATTGACTAAATCTTAAGCAGATATTAATGTATATTTAAACATCAAACCTTTTATTACAATCAATTTACAGTCATTCCTACCAAACATCCGAAACAAATATTATGACTGCTAAAAAATCCAGAGATGTCTAAGAAAAACTTCCTCCTGCCATTCATGCCGCTATCACACATAACCTTTCATCAGGAAACAGTGACTCAGAAGTTAATTCTCCTCTATAATTTTCTTACCAGCCTATCATTGACCTTTCTCCACTTATAACTGTACAGTTTTCCTTCACTGTTGTTGTCTATAAGATGCTGTCCTCCAATTTGTGTTTAATCTGACGTAGATTTTCCGGGCTCTACAGCTGATTCTGCTGTTGCACCACTCTTTCTAAGCACTGTTGTTCATGTAAATTCTTCTTCTTCCAATTCAAAAAGAAATCAAATAACTGACCTAAATTTATTTTCGATAATTAACAATGTTTATAATAACATACTTTTAAGTGCTGACAGTTTAGGTGGCTGGTGTGGAGCCCTCTAAACGTTCCGTTCTGTTTTCCATTGTGCTCCTCTGCCTCTTCACAGTTACAATTCCATTGTGCTCCTCTGACTCTTCACAGTTACAATCACTACTGTGGTTAAATTTGAATTCACTTTTGAATCTCTCCCATTCAATCCATTAAAAAGCAGCAACAATTCATTAAGTACTTTTACACTTTACCACCTAAAAGATAAACGCTTAGAGTGTGCTGGTTAAGCCCAATAGTCCTCCACAACCGACACCCAATAGCTCTAAATCACGTGGTCACCTTCGTTGCCTCCTCTAATGCCCAGCCCGGAATCCTTCCCTTTCACCGCCCCTCCTGGGTGTGATAGATTTGTTGGGCCAATCTTTCAAAAGCAGCAAAGTGAATGACTCGATGTCAAATATTTGGTGTCCATACTTGGCATCAAGGCAATTCTGCCCCACCATCTCTCACTTAGATCAGTCGATGGTGCAAATCTACCGCACAATGATATCCAATCGGTTAGTATAAACTCCTAACTAACTCTTATTAACATTCCAACTAATCTTACCTTGATAAGCCGCCCTCTTCCGTTGATCTCGTCAATCGTACATTATTTCCTCTCACCCTTCTGAACCATAGTGTCTATATCCTGATCGCCCATTACGTCAAAACAGATTATCATCAAGGAGTCTCGTCGCACTCCGACAACTAATACTCTGTTCTCGAACATGATTAGGGATTGGGAAAATGAATGTTCATTAAGCTTTTCGACGTCTAGATTGTGTCCCAAGCCTCAAATTTTCTGTTAACAATTTTGATTGAAATCGAAAATGTTTTGAGATCATAATTTCGTGGTGAATTTAAACATTGTGTGCTTGTTTTAAGGCATGCCAACTTCTCCAAATATGAAAAACACGGCCACCTTATCGATAGCGACAGCTATAATATCTTTGTCCAATAATTGCATCTCCAAGGTCATGAGAAAAACTAAACAACACCATCATTTTTTCATTTGATGATAGCATTGAGAAGTGACTTATACCAAATAAAAAATCACCCTCCAATATTTATGGTGCATTATAAATATATAAGGTGAGCATTCCTTTGAAGTTATTGTGAATACCATTGATTCTTTGTTAAGTTGACTCATTTTTGAAGTTGATTGTGAATACCATTGATCCCTTGTTAAGTTGATCTGACCTTTGGTAGGGCGATTGAATTCCTTCATTAAGGATTATATCCATTTGTTTAAGTCCATCAAAGATAAAAGATAGAAGACAACAATATCGTAGTTAACTTTGTTGTTGTGTTCTTATTTATCAAAGTTCTCAACAATGACTCTATTGATATTATAAGTCACAAAACTAATGATGAAATAGCATACCTCATTGAGTTGTGACTTAGGTTCACATATTTCTCCTTTCAAGGAGTGGAGTATAAGCAAGCATTATAATGAAATTGCTACAAGGTCCCCACTTTCTCCTATCATGGCCAGCCTTTACATGGTGCATTTTGAAGAGGTAGCCCTTAATTTCTTCCCCCTCAAACCAAAATGTTGGAAACACGTTATGCTGACGATACCAACATATGTTGGCCCCATGACTTGGAAAAGTTAGAAGATTTTCATAGTCACCTAAATAATATTGTTGAGTATATCTAGGTTTTGTAATTTTTCTCAAGATTATTATACCCATGTTTTTATTTAAATTTTGTCATTTTATGTTTTCACCAATATCTGAGAAAAAATATTGTTGAATTCTCTTAATTAGCCAATAATAGCAATAGAACGTTGTAGACATATAATTATAATATCTTTTGACATCTCTTTCCTTTTGATTAGTTTAATATATTTATGTAGGATTGTTGAACAATGTTATATGCTTCAAGGCCTTTATCTTTTGCACAACTATCATTGTATGAGGGGAAAAACTAACCAATGTATTGATTAATCCAAAATATTAATTAACAATCATTAAATCCCTTGCATTGACTTGTGGCTCCTCTCAATGAGTTATCTTAGTAAACCTAGGCATGGTAACATAAACCTTGGAGAGTTTGTAGCTCCTTTCAAGAGAGGTGGATTAGGTTTATGTCCCACCTAATTTGGTGTGTCAACCATTTGAATTTGGTGCAATTGTTGACCTACCAATGCATCCCTTTGATTTTATTTCATATCTCATTAATATAGAATTTAGAGTTATTTAGATACTTTCTAAAATAAAATTGAAGATTCATTCAAATCAAAAGAAAAATGTGCTTTTCCATTGATGAAGATGATAAGACATAAGGATTTCAACTTCAATGGTAGCCATATCTTTTAAATCTAGAAGAATATTTGTCTATTCATTACATTCACTTTCTATTTCTTTTTTAGTGTATGTAATTATTTCTTTTTGTATATCAAATATTTATATGAAATTATTGAATTTTCAATCTCTTTGAGACATTTTATTTTTGGAAACTTTAATCTACAACTTCATTGCCCTTCCATACACAACAATCTTGTAGTATCCTTTACTCCTAGAGGCAATGAAGAAGAGTCAAGAATAGTTTTCACCAAATGCTCAATATAATATATAAGTTTACTTATTTTATTGTGATATTACTATTAGGATTCAACTGTGTAGTTTTACGAGTCAAACTCATTGACCCATGTTTCATGAGTAGTGGTTCACAAGAACCCATCTCGCATGATAATGAATGGTCCACTTATTTTATCTTTTAACTTGGCCTTGTCTTTTCTAAAATTATTTTCTTTTTTTACACTAATGCTACTATAACCCTCTAATTTTTTGGATCTAGGTTTCATGTACACTTTCCCAAGGATGTCTTTTTTATTGTTTATTTCTTGAGTTGTACATCTTATGAACCCTTATCTAGAGGAGGTATTACTATTTGTGAGAACATATTTCCTCTGTCATATCTTCTTATCTAGACGAGTTGCACATCTTAATAACCTTTATCTAAAGGAGGTTTGAACTACTAGTTTTTTAATTGACGATCCTTTTAATAAAGAATAAATGATATTAATATTGTTTGGAGTTGTTTGTACTACCATCTTCTTCCGCATAAATCTCTCATTTAATCAATCAAGGGAGATTCTTGTAAACTTCATTTCCCTTTTCTTTTTATGAATATGATGTTAATTGTTTTGAAAGAAAAAAAATGTTTTGGTTTTAGGAAAATGTGACCGAGGGAATATTAATAAAGATAGAAGAATGAGATAAATAAAAATTAACTCGTCGTACATTTTTTAAAATATATTTTTTATAAATAGTATTATCAAAAAACATACCGTCATCCTCACCAATCAATTACAATCCTATATTCTGAAAAAGACCAGATAAAATTGACAAGTTGCCCTGAAAAGTAGGGAGACAAATGGGAAGTGCAAAGTACATGAAAGGGAATGGCGTGCATTTAATTCCATTCTTAGTGTTTTCACCTTGTTTTTTGTAAGGAATTACAACGCCATCCGTACAATGTATTTTGTAAGTTGGTGTTTTTTTGCCGGCTAAGATAAAAGTGACAGCAAATAAACAAAAACATTCTTTGCTAGACTTGGAAACGCGAATTTATTATGAGTTTTGGTCTCCTTTGTGCCAATTTCCAATTTGGTTTTGGTATAGTTTAGGGTTTCTGTTTTTTCCATTTCGTTTGCCTCTAGTAATGTAGAAGCTTTGTTGTAATTAAATTTAAGTGAAATTAAAAATTTATTTCTCATCTTTAGAATAAGGTAATGAATGGTATTGATATTTTTAAAGATTTTTTTAATGATGATTTTGTTTGTTAGTGTAATATTGAGTATTATAATTTAATTATATATTAATGTTTGTTGTATTTATTTAGAGGAGTCTTTGGTTTTATGGGTCAAGTGCATTTGAGAATCTTATGATATTAAGTTTATTGGGGTTTCAAATCTTATCAATGGTTTTTTATATTTTCTTTCAACGACTCTCAACAAGTCTATACATTTTTTAACTAGTTTAATTATTGGTTCATATGAAACACTCTTTTAGTGTTGTGTTGTTGGAACCATAATTTTAAAAAAATTGAGTAGGTTTTGCTCAAGGTAATGCCTAGGGTTGAGCTTTTGGATCTCACAATGTCTTTATGGGCTTTCTAGGAGGAAATCGTCTAGTCTATAGCTCAATTTATATCTCATGAATAAAAAAAGGTTTAACTTAGCTTGGCCACATCAATAGGTTTGTATCGAGGTAGACCTCACCTCTATCCTCAAAGAATCCATGAAGATTCAAGCAAGTTGCATTCACTTTTTGCATAAGGTGAACTACATTAATGTCTCAAACACTTGCTTTAGATGTCAATCTCCCAAACATAAAATCATTTTTTTTCACTTCTATGATATGTGGTTTCTAAGCCCTAAGTTGAAACGTCAATGCTTTTGGCTAAGAATTTTAGGGATGAAATACTATTAGAAGGAAGAAATTATCTACCTCAAAACTAGTTAAGCATAATGAGCCAACTCCTATGGTCAAAACCTAATAATTGCATAAAAACAACCCAACTCCCCATACTAAGGGACCAGTTCCTAGTCAAAACACTTAGACTTTACTAGTTTAGCACCACACATTTATATGTTATAGATCAGTTGTCACAAGTTCTTAACCCTCAAGATGCTCTTGTACCGTATTGTTTAGCAATAGTGATTCACCAAAAGGAATATTATGCAAATCAACATCATTATATCTCATTTGATTATATCTCTTGCTAAACTAAAAATTATTTTAGATAATAAATTTATAATTTGAATGGATGAGTATGACCAACCATAATTAAACACAAAAATATCCTCTATATAAAGATAATCTCATAGAATATTTGTGGATGGAAAAAGATATTAAGACTAAAATTTTGAAAAATAAATAAATCCCCAAAATATGTAGAATTAATAAAAGTAAGCTCACAACCAACCTATAATGGTAGCTCTTACACAAGTTATAACTTTTTATTACTAATTCTCTTTAAAAATGGGATCTAGATGTGTTCCATAAAATACGTTTGAACTATTAAACCAAAGTGCTTCAACATAAAAATTTTAAAAAAGGACAAATATGTATATAAATAAATGTCTTCTTACAAATGATTTGATAATAATATAATGTTGAACCTACTTATTTTATCCAACCCTTTCTAACTTTGTGATAATTGTTTTGAAATATGTAAAAAGAATAAATAAAATATGTTTGGTTTGTCAATTTTATAATTGAAGTTTATACATATTCAAACATCTAAGGAGTCAAATGTTTTTTATATTAAAATATGTGTCATAATTTTATATTATGTTTGAGAAAAAATAATAATTTTTTTAATTATTATTTTGATAATATACAAATGATCTATTTATATCATATCATTTAGATAAGTTTATGTCAAATATTTTATTACACTTATCTTGAATTTGTATTAGATATATATGGAATCTAAATTTATATCTCTACGCAACATCATATAAAAAAATTGATAAGAATTCGTCTTAAATATGAAGCAAGTGTCTACTATTATAATGTTGGTAATTTTTTCATGTATTTGAAAGAATTATAAATTCGTAAGTAATATGTTTAACTCTCTCTACAAATTATAATGGTAAAATTTTTAAGTTTGTGTGTGTGTAAATATAAATATATATAAATATGTGTGTGTAATGCATATATACATATACATACACATATAGATATACACATACATACATACATACACAATATTTTATCTTTTATTTTTTGATAAATAAATATTGTTGACTTACATTCTTAAAATGTCATTTTAAATGTTAAAAATTTACACAATCCATTACTTGTTTATTAACAATAAAATAACATAATTTGTTAAGATAAATTGATTAATAAGAATTAAATGTTATCATAAATAAATCTTACTAAAATATAATTTATTTAAACAAAAATTCTATAAAAAAATTATGTGCACCATCATCATAAACATAAAATTATTAAAAAAATATATTAACAAAATAAACTTGAATTTGAAAGGAGTATGATAATTTATATCATCCAAAATTTTCTTAAAAAATCCTCATTAGACATATCATTTATATATATTATCAATATCATTCATATTTTAATATTAAAAATTATATTATTAAAAGAAGAAAAACATTTTTTAAAATTAATTATATCTTCACATTATTCCAATAAAAAATCAATTGCTTTCAATTACATTAATTTAAATATATACCCATGGCTATTTTTCTCTACTTCTCAAATGAGTAGGAAATATAAAAGCTATTTACATTCTAGTTGACTTTATATACAAAATAAAATGTTAAATATCATTTTCTTATTTTACTTATATGGAGAAAAGTAAAAAAAATAAAGTTGTTTGAGGGAAATCTACCATAAACTTATAAATGGTATATGAAGTATAATTTAAGTTTGAACATAATATATGTAGATGGAACTTATATATTTTTTAAACTATTAAGAACATTATTTAGGTAAGTCATTAATTTATGAAATTTAAGATAGAGTATATTATGTAAGTAATAATTAATTTTTTTATTTGTAAAAAATTAATTTATATAAAGAAAATAAATTATAGTAAGATAAATGATCATAAAGTTGGAGACACAAAAAAATCGATATTGAGAAATCTCTTTAGCTAACAAGTCTCGCTCACTTAAGTATTCCAAAATGATAATGAACAAATGTTTTGATCCCTTAGAAACTATTTAAGAGTACTAATAAGCAATTAGAAACTATCCCAAGGCCAATTTACCACTCTCCAATGAACTCTCTACTCAATAGAATCAAAGTATGAGAAAAACACTCAAAAATAGTTCTTGATAATTGAGTTACAAGGTTCTACAAGCTCTATCTATGCTTAATTTAGTCTCAAACATGTTATTTATTGATTCTTGAGAATGAAGGAAACTAAAATTACCACCAAAGTAGAAGAGGAAGCTCAAAATCACTAATTTAGATTATCAAATGATGTCCACATCTATATAGAACATTTTTTCCAATTTCTATAAACTAGTGAATGATGAAATTTCTACTTCTAATAGATTAGTGAATGTGTGTTTTTTGATTGTTGATGAGTTCATTGCTTCATCAACCTTCTTGAACTAATTATTCAAGAAGTCATAACTTTTGCATATATACTTGAAACAAGGTGTCATTTTTTGAAATTGCATAAGTTTTTGAGAGGGATCAAAATATCAATCAAATTCCACTTTTAATTCCTTAACCCAACCCAAACCGTAGGGATTAGGAAGTTCAAATGACTTTTAAACTAAGATTCTCCACTAATATTTATGTAATCAAGTTTATTTGTCGATAGAATCAAATAAATCATTAAACTTAACACCATTAACAAAAATATTAATGTCAAACAATGATTCTTTTACTACCAAACCAACCTTTTTGGTAGTAAAAAAAAATTAGAATCCATATTTGAATCACCCTTAATCTCCTTACTAGCTTAAGAATTTTCACTATGAGATTAGCATTTATTTAACCTTCTCTTTGTCTGGGTTCTTCTCTAGATGTAGTTTATAACATGAAGACTTTATATGACCATCCCTCTCATAGTGATCATAATGTGAATTTATTATTAATGCTTGTGGAAGTAATTTCATTTTTATCTTTTTTAATAGATCCTTAACTTTATTAGACTTGGAATAATTATAACTACTATATATCCCAAGATAATGACCATAAGAACATTCCTTGACATCTATGTCAACTAATAGAGAGGGCAACATGTGCCTACAAAAATGATTATGTAAACCGCTATGTACTTCATCAAAAACTAAACATCAAGCACATATTTACCCATTTATATAGCTCTTCTATGAAATTCATTGGTGTATTCAAGTGCAATTTGGCCTTCTTTTTCCTTAAGATATTGGCATACCATACTTCTTTCTTCTTTATGTAATATTCAATAAAATGCCTCCTAATTAATTTCTTAAAATGCTCCCAAGAACTTATTGAAGTACCATTTAATGCCATAGAAAACAAGAGACCTTCAAACCAATTAAGGGCATGTTTAGATAGCATTAGTCTAGAAAACAATATCATTTATTCAAAAGTTAGAGTATGCATGATAAAATATACCTCAATTGAGTTAACCAATTATCAAGCTTCTCCACATTTGGGAATCACTCTCAAATGGCAGTATTTCAATCTTAGCTTCTAACTTGAGGTGGAAAAAAGGTCTAAAAGAAGCCAATAATTAAGGCGGATCTAAGCAATGGTGCCCAAGATACGGCACGTACGTACATACAGTCTCAGTCACGCGCGCAAAGGGTGGAGCCATTTTCTGAGACAAAGAATTGAGTGGACAGAGGTAAAAGCGAAAGAAGACCAAGTACCAAATCATGTCGAGATCTTCAATGGGGAAAAATCCTAAAGAAATGTATGATTCCAAAGCATCCCTGCATGAGAGTTGATACAAATTTTAGTTTATATTTGATTTTTTATAAAAGGGAGTGGGCCCCAATGCCACAACTCATCGAGGAAAAAAATAGAGAGGGGGATGAAGGAAAAACTAATACTATAAACCTATAAGAAGACAAAATAATGTCATAAAATATATTTTAGATACACATATAGACAAAGTTGATACTTATCAAAATATATTAGAATTTTTTAAGAATTTGTAATAAAAATTTGATCATGTTTTAATGTGAGGCCTATATCACCAAAGAAAAAGTATAATTCCTAAGGGGTGCACAAGGGTTGAAGGAGGTAGAAATGTCTTTGTGTGAAAATTGCATAAAATTTTCAAGGATTTCTTAGATTGCCTATTAATGATTTCTTCCAACTACACCAATTGTCTAATATATGTAGATTCTATAATTGACCAACAAGTATATATTTATGTTCATACCCTATGAAATAGAAAGGCTAAAGAGAAATTCACCTCAATCAACTCCCTTTTTGATATTAAAAAATGGGTCCACATGGTATAATAATGAAAATACAATAAATTGAATTTCTATTATGATAACATGTAATTATAAATTTACAAATCAAAACTCTAATTGAATACATGAGGAACGAGGAGTTAAGAGGTAAAATGGGACACAAGGTGATTGAAAAGAATGGCCCAATGATAGTCAGTGATTCCACAATAATGTGTTCCACAATGATAGAAGCATTATTTTTAAGAAAGAGATGGGGACTAAGAATAATAGGATGTGTACCAGTTTGAAAAGTGGAAGATTTGATTATAATGATAAGGATGTCATTATCATTATGATGGATAATGACTCCAGTAGGCCTATAACTCTCTTAATAAAGCTTGATGAGTTTTTAGAAAGATATAATTTATCCTATATGTGTGAGAACTTATTTCTCAACTTGAATGTTATCTTAAATCATATTCACTATCTTTTGGGAAGGATGGAAAAGAACACTTTTGATATTATTAGTAGTACTAGAGGGTACTACAATCATACCAAGTGTTATCAAGAAAATTTTATTACCCGTTCGAGTCACAGTTGGATATATGATATTTCTAATTCAAATTGCCAAGTCGCCCCCATTGGTAAACATTGCATTCTCAGTTTCAAGCCCTATTTTCTCATAGTAGTCATGGCTAGTTTATTGGAGAATAAGATTGTGTCTAGAAAGGCTGGTTGGAGAATTATGCGAGGTCCAAGGAAATACTTAGAGATATTGTGCATTTTGTTGCAACAGAACATGGAAATTTGGAAAATCTTTGAAAATGCTAGTATAATACCTTTCTTCCATGCAATCAAAGGCTACAATGATGCACTCACTTCCAAGTTCTACAACTCATGGAAGAATGGTGAGGTCTCTATTGGTAGTCTTCACTTCTTAGTGACCCCTCAACTTATTACAGATGCAATGGGGTTGAAGTGCAATGGTATCACGGTGGCTAAGGTTAGTAATGTCAATTATCAATGATTTATCGATAGCTTCTTTGAAGAAGGAGATAAACCTAAATGCTTTCAAAATGGCTTCAACAGGGAGAACTTGCCTGCCCCCTATGGCTCGGTAAGTCTACATGTTATGAGGTACTTCACTTTAGAGGGAAGATTTAAGATGGTGCATGGGTATCATTTCTCAATTTTACATCACATTTTTCATAAGGAGAGGATCAATTTACCTTTTTTTCCTGCTTTCCTCCCTCAACCATTGTATTGATAGGGGGTTTCTCCCCCCTGCATCAAGGCCTCATTTTAATTATCTACAAGTTTGTTCTTTTCTCTACCCCACAACCTAGCCCTACCTCTGTTGCTAAGCTGGTTCAGATCAAACTTATTGAAAACAAACCCCATCTTTCTCCAAAAAACCCTTCTCCTAGGAGTAAAATATCAAAATCTAAAAAGGGTACCTTGAAATTTTTTGAAGCTCCAATTCTTTCCCTTGAAGAAGACCTAATAAAAGCCACCCCAAAGAAAAGAAAACCTTCTTCTAACCTCCATGTCTCCAAAAATATGAAATTGGATTCTAATATGGGTCAAAGGACTAAGGGTGAAACTATTAAAATTTTCTATGACTTCGACCTTGGCCATAAGAAAGATAAGAGTGGAGGGTGTTCAAGACCTATTCAGTTTGGAGGCCAAGGTTTGTTCGTTTGGCTAAAGCCAATTCCCAGAATAAAGGAAAAGAACATAAAGGTGAAGAACATATTTCTGAAGAAGATTAGGTGGATTCTTCAAATGAGAATTTTTTTCCTCACATAGAGGAGGAAAGCATGGAGAATAGTGAGCATGACAAAGAGGAGCAGGTGGATAAGGATTATGAGGAAGAAGGTGATAATAATAATGAAGAGGGGGTTAATTTTGAAGAGGAAAATGTGGATGAAGAGTATGAGTCAAAGAATGGCTAGGATGAAGAAAGTATTAACAAAGAGAATGATAAGTCAGAAAATGGGAAAGAGAAAGAGATTGTCATGGAATCTATTGAAGAGCTTAAAGAGTAGATTAATGACATTTGTGTTTGCCTCTCTATTATTGAATCTAATATTGTTCCTAATAACATTATGAAGAATTTAATGGTAATGGAAAATTCTCTTGGTAGTATTATATCCATAACAGATAGTATGATGTAGAAAGCTATTATGGGAACTATCTCCAGTCAATCTAAGATTAAAAAGCAAAGGAAGAAACATTGCAAGAATCAGGAAGTACCTATTTCAGCTAAAGGTAGAAACAACAATACAAGGAATGAGTGGATGGATTCTCTTGACACTCTGAAGGAGAATTGGGACCTTATAAATGGTCCTAAGGATTGATGGATGTTTCAACTCTTGTTGTTTCTTCTTTTGTTTTGTTTTCTACTATCTCTGGCCTGAGTGCTTATTTTTTAGTGTTGTGTGCGTGCATCTTTTGGTAATATTTAGTGCTTTATGTTTGGACTACGTGCGTCCCTAGGCTTTAGGTGTTAATCACGACCTTTATGTCAATTTTATTTTGGTTGTATTGTTTTGCTAATGTGACTCTCAGGATCAAGGCCCTTGCCCTGCTTTTTAATCAAAGACATGTCAATTTTTAAAATTTGAGTCCTTCAAGTAAAAATCACTAATTGAAATTCACCAGTCAAATTCATCTCTCCAAAGGTCATGCAATCACTTCTATTTTTTCATAAATATCCTTCATCACCTAAAATTTGTTGAGTAAAAAAAAAATTAATCGTTGGTCTCTATCATTTTAAGTTGTTGAACACAATTATTTGAGTCATAAAGTTAGTCACCATTATGTGCTATACTTGAATATTCATGATGATCATAGAGAAAATTTTGTATGGAGGTTGTGTGTTATTTGTGTCATTATATTGTATTACATTATTTTTAATTGCTCAGACATATAAAAGTTATTGATGTGTAGGTAGGGTTATGGTGTTGATTCACACTTAAAAAAAAATAGAAAGTCTAATAATTTTGTGCATAGAGAACCAAAGTTTGCATGTGATTTCACAGTTTACAAAAGTGAGTATAAAAATTACAATTGCATATAATAGAGCTTTGTAGAGGCGCAACAACCTTGATTTTCATGTTGTTGGTAGCAAGAGCTATGATGTTCTTTCTCATATGACTAACAACAAACTACTAAAAGAAATAATTGTCTTATGAAATAATTTGTAACATATGTATTATATATGTATATGTATGTATGTATGTATGTATATGTAGACATATATGTATATATATACATACATATATATGTGTGTGTGTGTATACATATATGTTTATATATTATGTATATATTTATATGTACATATATGTATATGTGTAGACATCTAAATTTGACCACTTCCATATAGTCAAAGTTGTTTCCTTAATCATCCCTTTGCTCATTTAATTCGCCCTCTTTTCCGGTATTAATTAAATCACTCATTTAATTAATATTTTGTTTCCACCATAAGGTTTCCAAAGTATTTAATTTAATAAATACTTTTTTCCCCTCTTTCCTCTCTAAATTAAATAAATACACCATTTTATTTAATTTAGTCATATTATCTCTTAGAATTTTAAATTTATTTTTTAAAATTCCTCATTTTCTCTCATTGTCACATCCTCCAACTTTTGCAAGTTGGTCTCTAATCCCTCTTAACAATATAACCCTCTTTCTTAATCATAATTAATTTATGATTAAGATGTGCACACCCCTAATCATCATTAGGGTCCCATCCTCCATAATTTCTCACTTTCCTCTAATGTGTCATTAATTTATCTAATCAAGTACTTGCACAACCTTAATCACTTAATTAGGTCAACCTAATCCCCATATCATTTATGGAATGTGTACTAAGTCAACTCTATTAAAGGTTTTCTCCTTTTGGGGAAGGCACTCCATTCCCCATGTGAATTTTTAATTCATATTTAATCCCCCAATGCATTCCTTGGAATTTAAAATTCATTTTCTCATCCCCATGAGGATATTTGAGGAATTTTTAATTCCTCACATGTCCTCTCACCCACATGGTGACAAGGACCTCCTTTATGAGGAGATCTTGTTCAATCCCAAGGTACTATGTAGTACCTCCATGTCATGTACCCTATTTCCACCTCATGTACACATCATCTCTTACAAACCACTTCACATGCCACATGTCAAGATGTGAGGGCTTGTGAGTTCTCAACTCACCTTAGCCCTACATCTTGATCTTGGTGGCTCAATCTCAGCCATCCATTTCCCTAGAGAATTCCAAAATCTCTATAAATACCCCCTTTTTTCTCTCATTTTGGAGATCATTTATGCTAGCCAAACTCTTGTGAAATTTTCTCTTGAGCCATACTTAGCCAAATTTTCACACTTGCATCCATTTTCACCCATTTTCCATCCTCATATCATCTAATAGCTTGCATCTCTTGCCACCCAAGGAGCATACAATATCGAAGATCGAAGGGCCAACCAAAGGGACAACTCAACAAGGTGAAATCTTTCATTTTGCTTAGTTAAGTTAATCATTAGTCCAATCTTGAGGTGTAGGGTGTTTTTAGTTATTATTTGCACTCTTTTGGTTTTCTACTCTTTTTCTAACAAGTATTTTCGCACTATCACAATATGTATTATGTATATATGTATATATATACATATATATGCATATATGTATATATATATATACATATATATGCATATATGTGCATATATGTATATATACATATATGTGTAGGAGATGGAAGCTCCTTCCCAGGATCCTCAACTTGCAAAAACAAACCACCCTCACACATACACGAGAGAAGCACAAAGACTATTCTGCCAAATATCCAAGATGATATTCAAAAAAATGAGATGCTAAAATACATAGTGTGCAGGCCTTTTAAAGGCGTGAGAAATGAGATAGGTGAAAAACTACCTAAATAATTATCCCTAAGTTAAAACTTAACACAAAAACCCCCCTTAAGTGCAAACTTAGGGAGATTATTATGAAAAATGAAATGCAAGATGGGTCCTGGCTACAAGGCCATGTTAGGTACCCATGCACAACTGCTATGCAATGCAATCTCTCACAACCAGAGAAAAGGAGAAAAACCCTATGGGAGAAAACTCCTCTCTGAAAGAGAGAAAAAAAGTTGAAAAGTGAAAGGAGGAGGACTTTAGAAGACCCCCCAAGGACAACTCATGTCACCGATCTCAACAAAATAACAAAAGGAGAGAGACTCTGTATCCCTCTCATAGAAAAGAGTAGAAATGTTGAAGATCCCCCCATGATGAAGAAACTCATGTGTTGATCCTGGAAGTCTAAAGAATATCCCATGTCTGCAAAAAACATGCCTCCCTTTAGGGAGAAACAACCACTAATGCAAGAGAAACTCCAACTTTGAAACAAGAGAAGGGAGAGGAAGAATCAACATATGCCTCTAAAAACTATCCTGGTGCCTCCACGTAACCAAATATCACATAATGATCAAGTACAACCTCAACTGAAGAAGGTGGATCAACAAGACCATGTGGAAACCCTAAAGCAACAATCTCCAAACACGTAGATGGTGTGACAACAATGCAGATATTGTCATAAAAAAGAAGGGATATACCCTCAAATGAATCATCCAAATCATAAATGTGAGATTCACAAAACAACTTCGCAAGACCTTTCAAGTGACTATCCCACAAAGAATGATCTAAAGGATCAAAAACATCATGTTGTGTTAAAGAACCAACCTATGAAGCAACAAGAGATGAATCAACATAGGTATGAAGAACTCCAAAGTTCAAATGACCAATCTCTCCTGAAGAATTGCTATCAACACTAGCAAGAGGGGTGTGACGCTCATAATCATCATCATCAAAAAAATGAGAAAAAGAATATAGACGAGACTCATGATCAGCTTCACCAATAGCAATGAGTTTGCTAGTATCAGCCTCTCTAATGAAAACATAATCTGCAGTGAACTTTGCAATCTTAAGTACCTGACCATGAGTAATCTAATAGATGGAAAGTAGATTTGTGTGCAAATCACGAATACACAGTACATCTATGAAAAAACCATCTATCACAACCAAAATGAACTGTAGAAGTTGCCAATGCATGTCCTTTAACAAGTTTATCTTCTTTACCTTTCATTCCATTTGTAAATCATGCATTCCCTGACTGTGTAGGTTTGGATGAAGGTGAAGGTGATGCAGATGGAGAGGCTATAGAAGGAGTCACAGATGAGGGCAGTGGAACATTGTTCTTCTAAAGAAGATGTGAAAGATTATCAATCTTCTTCGTATAACAATGGTGTTCATCATGACCTTTCTTCTTGCAATACACACAAATAAACTTTTCCTTCTTAGGTTTATCCTCTTTTGTGGGATCATTAGACTCTGTCTTAGCCTTAGGTTTCTTCTTCCCTTTTCTTTGAGATTCTTGTGCAACTAATGCATGATTCATAGAGACCCCCTCTAACTAGGAAAGTTTGGCTTGCTCCCTCATCAAATGGTCACAAAATGTCTCAAAAGAAGGCATTTTGAATGCATTGCCCAAAGCATCCATGGTGGAGTAAAAGGTAGAAGAAAAAAATAAAAATGGACCTCTCAACTTAGACAAGATTAAAAAAATGGACCCCTTATTAGTTTTATCCTTCCCACATCCCGCCAATTGTGACCTCATGGATTTGAACTTGACTAGGAAATCATAAATGGAAGGAAATGCATCAAGGGAAAGATAAATTAATTTTGCCTCTAGTTGTAAAGCACAAAACTCACTAATCTGACCAAACAAAATTTGGAACTCATTCCATACCTCCTTGGGTGTATTACACTCCTCAATGTGGAAAAGAAGATAGTCAGAAACATGCAAAGCTATCAGACCCATAACTTCATCACACTTGTTTATGTGAGAAAATGTTTTATACTCCCTGGTAAAAGTGGGTTGTGTGTCATTCAGTGTGGACCACAAACCCTTAGATTGGTGTAACCTACACATTTTAATCTACCATATGATAGTTATGGGGGATTAAAAGCTCAATTGAATCGAGAGTAGCCATGACAACAATTTGCACCAAAAGCAAGCAAAAATACACCAAACTATATTGAAACCTCAAAAATAACTAATGAAGCCTCTTGAAATTAAATTTCACCTTTCCAAATACTTTAGGAAGCAATAATACAAAAAGGGTTGATTATGTTATTGAATTTGAAAAAAATTGAGCAAAAAAATTTTACACTTTATTGGGCATTTTGTGGTGAGTTTCTGCGTCAAATCATCAAGCCAAATCTCCAAATCAACTCTCCAAGCACAAAAGCTACTACACAGAGCACACAAGCACTTCACATTTCTAGTGCGAGCGTTGGAGCATATAAAGGCCAAAAAGACACCTTCACAACAAATGTGGGATAAATCTCACAATTCAAAACAACCTCAAAAACACCTTAGGCCCACTTCCTCTCCAGTTGTGCAACAATTAGAAGCCCTAAATAAATATTTCCATTAAAAATTTATAAAGTATAAAGTTTGATTAAAAAATGTATGGCCAAACATTTGAAACCAAAGTCAAGTCTGTTCAAAAGGCCATTTCCCAAGCCAGAAGCCTTCGCCAACCAACAATAAAATAAACAACACACCAAACGCAAGCGCTAAAAATCTCCTTCTAGCATGAGGCGCGAGTTTTGTTTCAACGGTCAACTATTGTCCAATGGTATGCTACCCGAACTTGGCCTTCTCCAAGTCAAACTCACGGGTCTCTTTTATTGTAGGTTTGACAGTCGCTAACCGCCCCGTCCGCTCCTCCAGATTGTGGGTAATGAACAGGGTGAACAAGTTGATTGTGTTGAGTGCAGTATAAGACAAATCATGCCACCAACACAAAATTTCAGCCCCCTAGAAGGTGAATTGCACTTTTAATCACAAAATCTACGGATAGAATGAGGCATCACCCAAGCCCCCAAATGGATTAGCCTTTGGTGTGATCATTTTTCATCAATAGATCATGGAAAATCCTCAACAGGCAAAAAATATGCCTGGATCTCCTCAGTAGAAACTCTCCTGAAAGGTGAGCAGGAGGAGGAGCTTTGATACCATGTAGGAGATGGTAGCTCCTTCCTAGTATCCTCAACCTGTGAAAATAAACCACCCTCACACATACACGAGAGAAACACAAAGACTATCCTGCCAAATATCCAAGATGATATTCAAAAAATGAGATGCTAAAATACATAGTGTGCATTCCTTTTAAAGGCGTGAGAAATGAGATAGGTGAAAAACTACTTGATATGGGAAAAATACCTAAATAATTATCCCTAAGTTAAAACTTAACACTAACAATATGTATACATAATACATACACATGCATACACACATACATATTTATATACATAAATATATACATACACATACATACATAGATATATACATGTACAATGGTATTCGTATATATCTATGCATGCATGTGTATGTATGTGTGTATGTTTGTATGTGCACACATACGCACACATACATACATAGATATATACGTGTACCATTGTACATGTATATATCTATGTATGTGTGTGTACGTATGTATGTATTTCTATATGTGTATGTATGTATGTGATGTATGTATGTATATATATAAATATATATATATGTAAATATATATATGCAGATGTATATATAAATATATACACATATATACATACATATATATATACACACATATATACATACATATATATATACACACACATATATAACATATACTCAAATAGAGATTGGAATTTCATCCTCGATAAAAAAGAATAGGAGAAGCGAGAGTGAGAGTGAGAGTGCTGGGAAAGAAGCAAAATGGGAGGATCGGTTTGAAATCATCTGTTGGTGAAGGTGAGGAGGATTTAGACACCTATGGTGAAGTAGATCATTTGCATTTTTCTTCTATCTATGTGCGGCCTTCAACCTTGGAGAGGGTGCATGAAGCAAGCGAGAAAGGGAGTGAAGGGGTTTTAGAATCTAGTGAGGAGGACAGTGATGGAGAGGCAGTCTTAGAAGATAGGGTTATGGCTTTTCTTAGGGTTGCTACTTTTCCTTATTTTCTGCTATCAAATGGCTCTTGCTTGTTCTATCTTGTGATCCTATGACATTTTTCTATTAGTGGAGATGTGTTTATATGAGGTTAGTTTGGGGATGTTTCCTTTGTTGGTAATGAAGTTGTGGTTGCAGTTCTAGCTGGTGTTGTGTTTATCTATTTTTTGCTACCTGTGTCCTTTATTGGGTAACCTTGAGGCTTTATGGCATGCACAATTTTTTTTATGTTTTTCCTAGTTTTTTTCTATCAATTTGGTTCGAAGGTGTCTTGTTTTCACAAGAAGGATTATCTCAGTTTATCCAGCTATTTACAAATGTTGATGTTGGTGAGTTCCTCACTAATGTTTTGTTGGGAGCTAGTTTTGGAGGTGCAGAGGAGTTTTTCTCCTTTAAGGATTTATTTCATGATATGGGTTGTAGGTCCTTTAGTGTTCTATTCTTAGTTCATTCTTTGGTTAACCCTATTCTTGAAAGGATGGATGGGATTTTCTATCCCCTATTTTTTATTCTCTTATGTATGGGGTATTTTTAGTATTACTCTTACAGGAGCGCTCTCAGCTCTTAGTTCTTGAGGGTTTGAAGGTTAAACCTCCTCAAGGGAGCGTATGCTACCATTCTTTTTAGTTTGGTGTTGTTGGATGGGTCGTGTTCAACGTTAATGAAGACCCAAATGTTCTCATTGCTAAAGAGAGCTTTTGTTGACTTTTTAGTTGGCTTGTGTTACCCTCTCTTGGTTACATAGTTTGGTTCTCCTATTGAGGCGAATCTCTCTCCTATTGAGGTGGAGATTATACTTATGTGTGTGGTTAGGGGTTTACTTCTGCTCTAGTTTGATCCCTCTCTTGCATCTCCTATTGATGTGGCTAATGGTATTGCTAGAGAGGTTTGGTGAAGGTGTAAGGGGACTTTTTCTCCCTTTTTCTATTATTTGTCTTACTCTCCTATTGAGGTGGAGAGTTAAGATGGGTGATGCACTTTGTTGTTTGCATCTTTAAGAATCATGGGTAAGGTTTATTTATTGCTTTTTTCTATGTTCTTGTTTTCTTTCTAGGCTCATGAAATATCTTCCTGAGTAGCTTGTTTTTGTGGCTTGACTATTGGTTGTCTCTAGTTTATCTTTGGCAACATTCTTTGCTTATAGAGGGTTTTGGGTCCCTTCAAAACCTATTTGTAAAGGGTTTTGGTCCCTTCAAAATCTATTTTACTACTAATCAAAAACATGTATACACACGCATTTATATACATGCACACACACACACACACATACATACATACATA
>VDFB02092298.1:0-43752 GCA_007258455.2 Sequoia sempervirens | reverse complement strand
TAATTTTAGCAGTGGTCCAGTCGGCATCAATTCAGTCAGCTTTCCTCTTCTGGCAGTTCATTGGGTAATTCTCATTTTTGGCTTAAGGGGTTCATTTCGAAGATATAAGTTATTTTAAGTCAAAATGTTTTATTTTTAAAATACCCCTTGGCCTAGTGTTATAACTTAACAGTTGTTTTAAAGAAGGGGACTTTGAGGGGTATTTTCTCATGAAGGAAATATTTTAATATTTCTAAAGTTTATAATTGCTCAAAGGGAAAATGGACGCCTTTTTGAAGGAGATTATATTTTATTTAAAAAAAGAGAAGTGATTAATATTTCACAAGGAAAGTACGCCATTGGGAAGAAAGTGTTTAGGTCAAAGTTTAAACCTAAAAGCAGCTTGGGATTAGGGCGCACCTTCTAGAAAGCTCTTCGGAAGTTATAAATTGGAGCTCGGGGTCCTCATTTTGTTTATCTGATGAATTTGCAAAGTTATGCTGCCGGATTGGCTTTGGGATTGCTTCGAGGAATGAATGCCTCCTAGCCTTGGCTCAACTTCTTGCTTGAAAGACAGCAACTAGTTGAGAGGTTTAGTTGTAGTTGGTTTCCTTTCATTGTAGTTGGTTCTTCTCACATTCCGTAGTTGAGTTATTGTATTTTCTGTCAATTTTAGAGTTGCTGATTTGTATGGCTGTAGGTTGTTTTTACTCACAACTCAAGAAACAGAAATAATATTGTTCTGGGTACTATTCCAATCTATTTTCCTATGTAGGCCATCACAAGCTCTTAATTTTATTTGAAGTCTATGAATTATCTAAGTAAATCACCCTCACAAAAGTAACACTTTGTAAGTCAAGTGCAAAACAAATAGGGTCTTTGTGAGAAGTTTTGTGATCCATCTTCATTGTCATCATCATTAGAATGTTTTGCAACTGATTTCAAGTTAAATGAGTGAGTTTTGAGAGAGATATGAGCATTTATGTGAGTTCTGGAGTTGCTGATTTCACCATTTTAACTGCAGATCTGTCATATCAGACTTAGTAAAATTATTAATAGGGCTGGGATTGTTTATCTTAGTCATATTAATCATTCTGGAGTAGCTCTACATTTCAGCAGCTTGATTATCACTATAATCCATCGTGCTTGTAGGAGATATATTATATTGTAAGGCTGTTAGTAGTACTAACCAGCCAATATTCACATTTGTAAGCTCTTTATTATATTTCCCACATTTCGTGGAAGAGACTGATCCTTGCTTAGTCTATTGTATTTACTTTTTAGTTGCTCCATCATATGATAGCGCCTATTCATCTTGGATAGGAGTGCACATACTTGGCGTTGAGCTCCATTTCCAGTATTGTATTTCATGTAATTGCTCCGCCATATGGTCGCCTCATTTCCATTCTGGAATTGGGTAGCACATACTTGGTGTTGAGTTTGCTTTCAGTATATTAGATGGTAGGGATCCTCTGACCACATGCTCGTCGTTCGTCGGCGCATTCTTGGTTAGAGTTTTTGTATAAGCATTTCAATTAAGACCCTTTGACCATATGCTCGCCATCACTTGGCACCATTCTTGGTTAGAGTTACTTCCAGTTGCAGTTCTGATTAATGTACTGACGATCCTCTTGCCATATGACAGCCTCTCTCTTGTTGAGATTGAGTGCGCATTCTTGGCAAAGAGTTATATTGTAACTGCTGGTTTGATTTATCTAACCCTAACGGGTGTGTTGCATTTTTTATTGTAATTTGAAAATTGAAAAAATTTGGCTCGGAATATTTCAGTGGTATCAGAGCCAAGATCCTGCCATTCTGTGCCCAACAAAGTTCACTTGACAGATGAGTGACAGAGATACCAGACACTACGTACAGAGAGAGATGACTACAGAGAAGTCTCTACTTGAGATTATGCATGAACTGTTTACGCTAATGAAGGATCCTGACATAAGGTGGGGAATCAGAAAGATTTATGCTAAGTCTGAAAGTCAGGATAGAAAGGTGCACTTGTCACATCAAAATGATCGTGAGCTTGATGAAGATACCATGGCAAGTGAAGAGTTAAGGGTAGAGCCCCATAATACTTCCCTTGACTTGCATGTAATAGGAAGTGATGAAGATCAGCTTGGTGAAAAGAACAGAACGACAGTCTTGAGTCCTAATAAGGATTCAACCTATGAAGGTCTTGAAGCTAAGGGCTTCACTGAAGGTTTTAGTAGTACTGTTGTATGGGATGAGTTTGTTGAAGAAGAGCAAGTAGAAGGAAATACTGATGGTCCTGTTGAATCAGCCTATGAGCAGTGCCAAAGTGATGAAGTTGGTAATGATTCCAACATGACTGTACCATCTCGTGTTGAAGAATTGGTGGTGGATAGTTTTACTTTTGTTGCTGTCTCAACTCCCCAAGAAGTTCCACATGAAGAAATCAGCGACATACTTTCTCATGATGGTTCCATAAAAGATAATGAAGGTGAAGTTTTCGAAACAAACAGCATCGAAGAATCTTCACTTCATTTCGGTGGTGACATTGTTGGACTTGGGTTTGACCAGCAAACCAAACCATTGGAAGAAAATGTTTTTGAAGATATCAGCTTAAGAGATTCAGGATCTGACTTATTCATTGAGTCAATACTTCCAGTGAAGCATGAAAAACCTCTTCCTGTTGATCATCTCAGTCAACCCCTTGGCATTTGGGATCCAGGTGTGTTGGCACCAAGGTATGATAAAGAACCTTTGTGGGATGAATTTCCCTTTGATCCAGATGAAGATCAAAAATCAGATTGCATGGCAAACTATGAGGTGGCCATTGAAGAGGAAGTTGTCATCGAAGAAGAAGAGTGTTCAAAGAAGCTCCATAATGATCTCTTTGAAATGGTTGCAGCCACTCAAGAAGAAAATGTTTCTACGGAAACCTTCCGAACAACGGATGATTTTGATCCTTTGAGCAAGTTGGATGCTGCTATAATGTTTGATCAAGAAGACAGTGATGAAGAAGAAGAGCTAGAAGACCATATGGCTCTTAAAGGGGAAAGAGTTAAAGAGGTTTACAAACACAAGTCTAATTTTTCCATTCATGAAGCTGATTGCAAACATAGAGTCAAAGAAATCATGGAGAATGATCATCTCCATGGCATTGAGCATTATCCGCATGTGGGGGGTAAAGTACAAGGATGTTGGAGCAGCATTGAGGGCAGCAAAGACAAGGGGCAAGGTTCTGATTTTCAGTTGCAGCCTATCAGCAGTTCATCATCTTTGAATTCTCATGATTGGGACAGACAATTCATGGTGTCCTTTGACAAGGAAGTGCAAGCTCTATCCATGTTTGATCACACTCATAGCTTGGTTGAAGATCTCTACTGGAAGGTTCAATTTGATGAGAGACTGAAAGGGATTAAAGATGTAGTTACTCTCCCTAATTTGCAACATGTCAAAGACTCCTTGGAGACATTGAAATCGGAGTACTTACATTTGATTGAAGATCGTGATCACACCATTGAGGTTGCAAAGAAGACCATGGGTGTTTTCCAAGAAAAGGAGAGTTTGGTTGATGAGCTCACTCTGGAGCTCAAATCAACAAAGGACAAGTTAAAAGAAACTCAGTTGGCTTTAATAGAGGTTGAAGACCAGTTTGCTGATTTCAAACTTTTAAGGGAGCAAGAGAATGAGCAAAGAGTTGAAGAAATCAAGCAAGTAATTGAAGAGCTTGATAGTCTTCGAGAGGAGTTTGATCTTGGAGGTTTCACCAGGAAATCAGAAGTTGCATGTGCAGATTTGGATCAGCAAGATGTAAAGAAGGACTTCCAAGTTCTTGACAATCCTTTCTTTGAAGTGAGTGCTGAAGCAACTTATGACAATCCTCTCTTTGATTTGAGAAATGAGTCATGTGGTGAAGCGAACAAGCATGAGGAAGAGTATGAACCCCAATCAATGGGTGCTTTGATATCATTACACGAGGAGTTGCCACATTTGGTGATGAGTAGTCTTCCGAGGCCTTTTGGTAATGAATGCACAAGTGGGTTTGAGGATGGAGTCTCTACATGGGAAATGTTGGTTCGAGGAGATTTCAACATCTTCAACACCAAGGTGTTTACAAAGCAAGACTTGGTAGTTGCTGGTAACTTCATTACAGCAGCAAGGAGTAAAGGTTTCAGTTTAATTACTCATGAAGAAGGGGAGAATGATGATCCGGAGCTTGGTGTTTGCACTCTTGACAAACCATCCTCCGGGTGTAAAGATGTTTGGGTTCATACTAGTCAGAGTTGGGAGTTGAATTTGAAGCCACTCTTTGTGTCATCCTCCAATGTTGTTGAAGCCTTCGTGGTCAAGCTTCAAGGATTCACTAGGTGGGGCATCAGTTTCAAGAGAATGCACTTGGTTCTCACCAGCACTTGGGGATGCGTTGAGATTTCCTTCCAACATGTTGAAAAACATTTTCAGTTGGGTATCCATGCTTGGGATTCTCAACAGGGGTTGATGGAGCTTATTGTATATGGAAGGGACTTTTGGAGGGATAAGGATCAAATCTCCAGTTTTGTTGGTATTGTTTCCTTCTTTTCCAGCCACCTAATGGTTCCGTTTGTTCATCAACAAATGGATTGGAGAGAAATTTTGAGTATGGGTTGGAAAGATGAACAGTTGGTTGCTCTTGGTATTGATCTTCGGCCAAGACAAGGGCAGATTTTGAGACATGAGCTTGCTGGTTGGAGGCAGATCAACCACCTTACTTGTGGAGTTACTCTCGTTTGGGAGAGATTATCCGTTACTACTTGTCAAAGAGGTGGTATTTTTCAGTTGAAGACTACTCTAGTGTGTTTTTCTGTCAATTTTGAGGTGTTATCCTGCAACACAAGGCTCATCTCATACACTTACACTTGGGAATTTCTTTGGTGCTGCTGTTTTTCCTTGTGCGAAGTACTAAAATCAGATTGCACTTCGCTGACTTCAGCCTTGAACAGCAGTGGTTATTTGTTCCCTCACACCTATCCTATTCTCGGAGTTCACCTTACAGAGGTTTGTGAAGCAAATTTTAATAGTTTCTTTACTATATTGGTTCGGGACAGCGAACTTCCACATGCTTTGGCTTTTCATTCCGAGACTCTTGGAGTTGGTACCGTAAGAGTGATTAGAAGTCTTCATGGTGGTGTCGGTATAATTCAGCTGTTACATGGTAGCTCCATGAGGAGACATGAGTATGAGCTTGTCAAGCTCTTGCAAAGGATTGCTTTCCTCTTTGCAAGAAGATTTGAAGATGTCACATTTGCTTTCAGGGCTTCGTTCGTTACCATGTGGAGGTATGCTGAGGAGGTTAATTATGAGTTGAGTAACCTATTTTTCTTCTTGCCTAGAATTGTGGTTGACAGTGGTATGGTTGTTACTGTTGACTCTGGGCATCTTGGACATGAGATGTTGCACGATATTGATCTCAGTCCTTTAAGATCTTTCAGTTTGAGTATCATGGATGGTAACACTTTGGAGTTACAAGGGAGGTTAGTGCAACATTGGCATGATGTTTTCACTGATGTGATCAGAGTGGTGCAGCAGTGGCATGGTGGGTCCTTCCTGAGATGGATTTGGGAACCTGGGATCATACTTGTTTTGGTATGGATCAGTCCTAATTTTTCTGGAATTATGATGGTATTGCTTGAGGACAAGCAATTTTGGGAAGGGCGGACTGTAATGTCGCCGTTTTTAGCTCTTCACTTTTCAGTGATTGGTAGCCTATTCCCAATGTGTTGTCGGCTAGTCGCTGGGTACAATTAGGTTTTCGATCAGTTGATGGGTTCTCCTTGAAGATCTGTAATTTTGCTTGTTGGAGTTTGGGTGTTTGATTCTAGATTCCTTCCTGGTTTCGTGAGGCTTTGCAGCTGGTATGTTTTTCGCATTCTCGAGCATCTTCAGAATTTACTATTTTTAGTAAATTCTAATTTTAGCAGTGGTCCAGTCGGCATCAATTCAGTCAACTTTCCTCTTCTGGCAGTTCATTGGGTAATTCTCATTTTTGGCTTAAGGGGTTCATTTTGAAGATATAAGTTATTTTAAGTCAAAATGTTTTATTTTTAAAATACCCCTTGGCCTAGTGTTATAACTTAACAGTTGTTTTAAAGAAGGGGACTTTGAGGGGTATTTTCTCATGAAGGAAATATTTTAATATTTCTAAAGTTTATAATTGCTCAAAGGGAAAATGGACGCCTTTTTGAAGGAGATTATATTTTATTTGAAAAAAGAGAAGTGATTAATATTTCACAAGGAAAGTACGCCATTGGGAAGAAAGTGTTTGGGTCAAAGTTTAAACCTAAAAGCAGCTTGGGATTAGGGCGCACCTTCTAGAAGGCTCTGGAGTCTTCTCTTCTTTCTATAAAGAAGGTTCCTTCTCTTCGTTCGAGGGATCTTTGGTCTACAAGAATGTTATGCTGCCAGTTTGGCTCTGGGATTGCTTCGAGGAATGTACGCCTCCTAGCTAGGCATTGCTTCTCGCTTGAAAGACAACAACTAGTTGAGAAGTTTAGTTGTAGTTGGTTTCCTTTCATTGTAGTTGGTTCTTCTCACATTCTGTAGTTGAGTTATTGTATTTTCTATCAATTTTAGAGTTGTTGGTTTGTATGGCTATAGGTTGTTTTTACTCACAACTCAAGAAACATAAATAATATTGTTCTGGGTACTATTCCAATCTATTTTCCTATGTAGGGTGACCATATGTACAAGTTTCCAGAATTTTGTTTGAAGTCTGTGAATTATCTAAAGTAAATCACCCTTGCTTGCGTACAATTTCACTTTGTAAGTGCTTTGAAGTCGTGGCAAAATAAATAGGGGTCTTTGTGAGAAGTTTTTGTCATCCATCTTCATTGTCATCATCATTAGAATGTTTTGCAACTGATTTCAAGTTAAATGAGTGAGTATTGAGAGAGATATGAGCATTTATGTGAGTTCTGGAGTTGCTGATTTCACCATTTTAACTGCAGATCTGTCATATCAGACTTAGTAAAATTATTAATAGGGCTGAGATTGTTCGTCTTAGTCATATTAATCATTCTGGAGTAGCTCTACATTTCAGCAGTTGGATTATCACTATAATCCATCGTGCTTGCAGGAGATATATTATATTGTAAGGCTGTTAGTAGTACTAACCAGCCAATATTCACATTTGCAATCTCTTTATTATATTTCCCACATTTCGTGGAAGAGACTGATCCTTGCTCAGTCTATTGTATTTACTTTTTGGTTGCTCCGTCATATGATAGCGCCTATTCATCTTGGATAGGAGTGCACATACTTGGCGTTGAGCTCCATTTCCAGTATTGTATTTCATGTAATTGCTCCACCATATGGTCGCCTCATTTCCATTCTGGAATTGGGTAGCACATACTTGGTGTTGAGTTTGCTTTCAGTATATTAGATGGTAGGGATCCTCTGACCACATGCTCGTCGTTCGCCGGCGCATTCTTGGTTAGAGTTTTTGTATAAGCATTTCCACCAAGAACCCCCGACCATATGCTCGCATCACCTACTAATTCTTGGCTAGGAGTTACTTTTAGCTAAGTGTGCCTGACAATGCATCGACGATCCTTGCCATATGACAGCCTCTTGTTGAGATTGGAAGATTCTGGCAAAGAGTTATATCAGAATCTCATCGGGTTTGATTTATCTAACCCCAATGGGTGTGTTGCATTTCCTCATTGCAATTTCAAATCTGAAAAAAATTGGCTCAAAATATTTCAATAGCCCTGCATTGCATTCTTCCCCGTGGTTTTGACATTAGGAAAGTGTTTCCGCACCGCTGCTTTCCTTACAAGTGGTATCAGAGCCTGGCCAGTTGTGGTGTCCTTGTGAGTGGGTTGGGTTTTTTGTGTTAAATCCTTTTCAGTGGGAGTCTAGTAGAGGTCTGTTAATTTAATTATAGATTGAGATGGAAAGCACATCTGGAAAGATGGAGATAGAGAAATTCAATGGAAGTAATTTTGAGTTGTGGAAACTCAAGATGGAAGATCTATTAGTGGATCGTGATCTTTGGACTGCTATGTTTGGAACAATGCCTCAAGGCATGAAGCAAGAAGATTGGGACCTGGAAGATAGAAAATCAAAAGGGCTGATAAGGCTCTGTTTAGCTGACTCTGTTCTTTTGAACGTGCATGAAGAAAAGACTGCAACCTCTTTGTGGACAAGACTAGCTGCTATTTATCAAGGTAAGTCTTTGGCGAACAAGCTTTTCTTGAGGAAGAAGTTGTACAACTTGAAGATGTAGGATGGAGTTGGTGTTGCTGATCACTTGAATGCTTTCAACATGCTGATTGCTCAGTTAGCATCTATTGGTGTGAAGATAGAAGAAGATCACTGCATGCTACTGTTATGTTCTTTGCCTGATTCGTGGGATCATCTGGTGATGGCTATTGGGAGTACAACATCCTCATTCAAGATGCAAGATGTTGTTTCTTCTCTGTTATTAGAAGAGATGAGAAGGAAATCTACTAAGATGGCAAAGGAGGCTCTGGCTGTCAGAGGTAGATCAAAGGAGAAAGGCAAGAAGAAGGACAAGAAATCCAGATCGAAATAAGAAGGGAGATCAAAGTCTCCTGGCAAGAAGTCCAAGGTGAAGTGCTGGAACTATGGGAAACCTGGTCATGTCTAAAAGGATTGTAAGGAGGAGAAAAAGAAGAAGAAGAACTCTTTTGGAAATGATTCTTCTCATAGTGATGCAGATGCCTTCATTGCAACCTTGGCTACACGGGCATCAAATGATGTCTGGCTGATTGATTCTGGAGCATCTTTCCACAACATCTCATAGAGAATGGTTCACAAAGTATGAAGAATACAATGGTGGAAAGGTGTACCTAACAAGTGATTCATCTTTGGAAATTTTTGGTTGTGGAAGAGTCAGAATTCAATTCCCCGATGGAAGAGTGAAGGGAATCAATGATGTGATGCACATACCAGGTTTGGCTCAAAATCTACTTTCTCAGAAGTGTTTTAATGATATCGGAGGTAAGTCATGTTCTCTGGAAATGGCTGCAAGGTGACTAGAGGGTCTATGGTGCTGGCTAGGGGTGCTCGAATTGGTACTCTGTACAAGCTAGATGCACTGGCTATTCAATGCAACAGTGTCTCTACAAAGTCACTTAAGGCTGCTCATGAAGAAAAGAAGGAAAATGTTCCTAATGGTGTAAACTCCATGGAGATTAAACTTCTAGTAGAGAAGACTATGCTCTAGAATCATAGGCTAGGCCACATTGGTGAGAAAGGTTTAAAAACCTTGAAAAATAAAAACCTGGTAGAAGGGCTTGAAGATTGTAACCTTGAGTTCAATTTTTGTGAACATTGCATATATGGAAAGTAGCACCATGTTTCATTTTATTCCAGTCCTCACAAAATTTCTAATTTGCTTGATTATATACATTCGATGTTTAGTCCAATGAATGTTCCTTCTTTGTCTAAATCAAGATACTATGTGTCGCTTATTAATGATTATTCAAGAAGAGCATTTGTATATTTTTTGGAAAGTAAATTAGAAGTGTCTCAAATAGTTTAAGGAATTTAAAAACCTTGTAGAAAAAAATAAAACTAGTAGAAAAAATAAAATGTTTAAGGACTAAAAAATAGTGGTGAGTCTCTATCTCGATGAATTCAAAGGTACCCAAAAGATCATGGGATCAAAGACAAGAATAACACCTTACACTCCACAAAAAAAATGGAGTTGTTGAAAGGTTCAATAGACAATAATGGAAAAGAGCATGAAGTATGCCGAAAGCAAAGGTTGGCTTGGAGGAGAAGTTCTAGGCTGAAGTAGTCTCTACAACATGTTACGTGGTAAATCATTCTCCTAACTTTGCTCTTGTTGAGAAGACGCCTTTGAAAGCATGGTCTGGAAAGAAGCCCTCTCTGAGACATATTCGTGTCTTTGGCTGTGAGGCATATGCATATGTGCCATTTGAAAAAAGATCCAAGTTGGAAAACAAAGTTGTAAAGTGTATATTTATAGGCTATAGTGCTGGCATAAAAGGATACAAGCTTTGGAACCCTGAGACTGAGAAGGTTTTACACAGTAGAAGTGTTATCTTTCATGAGCTGAAATCTTCTACATTGGATCTGCAGTCAGAGAAGAAATCAGAAAATGCAAAGGATGTAGCAGAAATTCCTTCAACACCAGATAAAGAGAAATTGAAAAATCAAAATGTACTTCTTGATACCGAGGAAAGCCTGGCAGTTCTAAAAAGTTCGATGAAGATGAAGAACCACCTCACCACTGCGGAGAAGGTCAACTCGGTGAAAGAAAGCAACCTGAAAGGTATGGGTTTTATTTAATTGAGTCTACTTGTGCCTATGCTTTAATTTCTAGCACTGATGAACCTAGGACTATGAAAGAGGCATTTAAAATGTCAGATGCAAACTCTTGGTTGGAAGCCATGAATGAAGAAATGGCATCATTAGAAAAAAGAATGACACCGAGTTTGCGCCATTTCCTAAAGTAAAAAAGCTGCGGGCTACAAATGGGTATTTAAAAAGAAGATTGGTTTGGATGGAAGTGTGAAAAAATATAAGGCGAGGTTGGTTGCTAAGGGTTATTCCCAGGTAGAGGGAATTGATTATGGGGAAATTTTTTCTCTTGTAGCTAAGCTAACATCTATCAGATTTCTTTTGTCACTTGCGACAACATATGACTTAGAGATTGAACAGATGGATGTGAAGACAACATTTCTTCATGGTGATCTTGAAGAAGAAATTTATATGTCCCAGTCGGAGCACTTTGTGGAAAAAAGTAAAGAAAGACTGGTTTGCAAGTTGAAGAAATCTTTGTATGGGCTAAAACAGTCTCCTAGAATGTGGTACCAAAAGTTTGACACGTTTGTTTTATCATTGGGATTTGTAAGATCAAAAATATGATCATTGTGTATGCAAGTCAGCGACGCGTACCTGCCACATGATATGTTGTTCATAGGCAATAGTAAGCTAATGATTTCTCGATCTTAAGTCTTATTGTCTACAAAGTTTGAAATGAAAGATTCGGTGCAGCAGGTATATTCCGGAATGGAAATAACTGTGGATAGGAAAATAGAAAGCTTTGGCTCACCGCAAGTATGTGAAGACCGCTCGAGATTTTGTATGACTAATTGCAAACAACTAGTTGCCCAATTATGTAGGGAATGAAGTTATCTACTAAGGATTGGTCCAAAATCTCCTTCAGATGGAGGACATGACTGCTGGTGCCTTATGCAAGGCGCAAATTTTGGAAGCCCCGGCATGTATGCTATGTCCGTATTAAGCGACATTGCCCAAGACCGGGAGTTCTTATCGCCGGCGCTAACTCTAGAAGAATACATTGGGATGCCGGAAGAGAGTGTTTAGATATCCTAAGGGTACCGTACTATGCTTTGTGCTTACCATGGCAACTTGGTTGAATCACGAGGACTCTCAAGATTCGAGGATATGTGGACCTGACAAGTGTGGACATTGATAATAGAAGATCCACTCAGTGGATATATTTTCATGATGAATGGTGGTGAGGAGTTGGATGAGCAAGCGGCAAGCTGTAGTCGCTTTGTCCACAATAGAGGAAGAATACATGGCAGCAACACATGTCTGTAAAGAAGCAATCTGGTTAAAAAGTTTGTGTTCTAACATTGGTTTTGATGTAGGAAAGATTACTATTTTACCGCGGATAGCTCGAGTGCTATGGCGTTTGGCAAAGAATCTCTACTCTTCCATCTTCGTGACAAAATATAGATGTACAATATCACTTTGTACTAGATATGGTGGAGGATGGGAAGGTCTCTTTGGAGAAAGTGGATACTCTAGAGAATGTTGCAGATGCATTGACGAAGCCTGTGAGCACATACAAGTTTAGGTGGTGTGCCAGTTCGATGGGCCTCAGGCCCATGAATTGCGTAGTTTTATTATGCTCTGGAGGTGTCAGTAAGATCTTCGTCAAGTGGGAGCTTGTTGGAATCTGTGCTCAATCTTATTGACATGAAACTCTTTGAAAGGAAAAGTCAGTGTGACATCATGGATGTCTAGCTGACTAACAGTTCTAAAGCTCTTGAAATGTTCATGTCACTGTGACAAGTTCGATGTCTTGCTGACAAAGTCTATCGCTGTGACCTTGTGTGTTCACTATGACCTTTTGGCGAATGAAGATCCTTGGGCGACAGTTTGATCTTATCAGGTTAACTCACGGGTGTCGAGGAGAAGTCCCAGTGAATGGTGAAGGTCTCATCGACGAATTTTGGTCATCAGGGAAACACAAGGCTCTCGGGATAAAGTCTTGGCGATCTATAGAATGTCTTGCCGACGTCAGAGTAATATAAAGGTCGCGAGGAGATGTCTCAGTGATGAAGCTAGGTCACACCGACAGGAGTATCCACGTAGAGTCTTCGGGATAACCTTGGGCGCTTGGAGAAACATCATGGAAAAGGGGCATAAGTCTCGCTGACTCGGGATGACAAGGTGTGCTCAGAGTAACCTCTTGGTGAAGGTGATAAGTCTCGCCGATTCCTGGGTGTTTTAGTATGACATCTTTGGCCGGTGTAAGGTCTTAGTGAAAAGACTTAAGTCTTTCCGACTCGGCAAGACTTGGATGAGCTCGATGAAATGTCACGGTGAAAGACATGAGTCTTGCCGATAGTATATCCAATCGGTGTGACTCATGACTTTGATATGAGTCTCACCGAAGAGCGATAAGTCATGCCGAATGAACTCTCGTCGGGATGACTTGAAGGTTTCGACATAAGGTCTTGGTGATATATGGATGTCTTGCCGATGGTCTCTTTGAGTTCAACATGAATTGCAAGCATCGGTAAAATGTCTTGCCGATAGAGGAATCCTTTGCTGATAGAAACGTATTGAATATCGATGGACTTAGTATAACTCATGGCGTTTGTTGAAACCTCTTGCCGACTATTGGAGACTTAAGTCGATTACTTTGTGGCATCGGGGAGACACTGTTAGTGTCTCACCAATATGCCAACAAAGTTGAATGCCCTTGACCAGTTTGACCATCCTATGTGGAGCATCATGGACCAATCAGAGGAAGCATTTTCAAACAGATGACGGTTGGATTTTTGCATCAGTTGCAATGCTGGAGAAAACTGCATGCAAGGAAAAATCTGAATAGGAATGGAAACCTTTTTCGATGGAGCATTGGCGGATAAGGATTGACAAGAGGATAAAATTAGAATGTGTAAAGAATTCTGTGTATGAGCTTTTCGAGTTGAGAGAGCATTTTTTTTTCTGTAACTAATGAATAGTGAATGTAGCTTCTGAGAACTGATAACCAGAGAGCTGTATCTCTGAATTGTATGTAATATTTTGTTACTGTAATACAAAGAGATTTAGTTTGGTGTGGTGGGTTTTTTCTTGTAAGGGTTTCCCACGTAAATCTATTGTTCATTTTCTTTGAGTATTTGCTCTATTTCTGTAAATCTTTCATGTGTGTCTTAATTAGATTGTAATTTTGAAAATTAATAGCCTTGCATTGCATTGTTCCCTGTGGATTTGAAGTTAGGAAAGTGTTTCCACACCGTTTCTTTCCTTACAAAGAATAGTCCCCAAGAAACAAAAGCAATGTCTAGGTGAAGCTTTTTCTCCTCTACTCTTCACCATGTAGAAACAAAGCCTCTGAGATGCATAATGGCACACTGAGCTCTAGTATTGCTATTGTAAGGATGCATAGCAAAGCATTGATCGAGATCGATCAACCAAGTCTCTTGCTTGATATTTGTACCAGAACCATCAAAAGTAGGGGGATGGGCTCTAAGGAGATCCCTCATGTGACCAACATCAATCCTATCTCCATCCACCCTATCCCTCACAACATCTGCTCTTGAATGACCCAGACTACGAGAATGCTCCCACTCAGCTCTAGCATCCTGACCATCCTGACAAGAAGGGTGTGACTCCTCCTCATGAGATACTTCCTGATGAGGTCCTAAACGATCCACAATCTGCTACAAAAGAGCTAAAGCCTGAGCACCCCTGAGCCCTTCAACTTGGTTCTCAGCATGTTGTTCCCCCTGTTGCTTAGCCTGATTACCCTGATCCGCATTAAGCCGAGTGCTTTGACAAGGAACAAAAGTTCTACCTCAAACTCTTCCTCTGGCTCTACCCCTAGGAGGCATTCTGAAAATAAAACAAACAACACATCAAAATAGATCATCACAAGGATGACCTATTCACCAAACTATGACATGAAAGCATAGCAACAAGACTATTAAACAAAATAACAAGCACACACCACACACGCAAAACACAACATAACATAGAAGGCTCAATTATGCCAGAGCTCCTAGTGTGTGAACATGGGCTTTGATACCAGATGTAACATCCCTCTAATTAAACCTTGAAGGTTAAGAGCCAACAAGGGCAAGATAATTTTTTTTTAAAAACATAAAGGATAACATACACAAAATAAGTTTCCAATACATTAATATGACCACATACAAGGCCAAGAATGGCCTAACACAACCCAAGAGTGAGGATTAATCTACCCTCCCAAGAAAAACTGGACAAGAGCAAGTAAGATAGCTCTAGGGAAAAAGCTCAAGAACCATAGCAGCGTTGCTTTGGAACCTTTACATCGCTGCTCCAAAAATTAACAGCGTTGCTCCAGGACTTGCAGTGCTGCTCTGAAACCTTAACAACCTTGCTCCAGAACTTGCAGCGCTACTCTGGAACCTTAAGAGCTCTACTCTAGAACTTGCAGCACTGCTCTGGAACCTAACAACGCTGCTTCAGAACTTTGGCAGCAACAACACAGATTATAAAAGCAGGTTGAATTGCACTAGAAACTTAACAACATGATACATAAAGGAAGAAAATACATCTATAGCTTTAATTATACAAGAAGAAAGAATGAATCCATACAAGAATTATCATAGAAAATGCGATTTGGATACCAACACCAGAACTCAAAAGACAAACATAATCATCACATATCTTCTCATTAGATTTATGATTTCTTTCACTCTCAAGTGAGTACAATGAGCATAAAGGAAATGAGTTTGAATAAAATAGTCTTTAAATGAATAAAATACATCAGTAGAAAGGTAAATACGGAAGAGGGGATGACTCCAATGGTGCTCCAATAACCTGTACACCGCTCCCTAATGGCGGTGGCAATGCCTCCCTACCATGTGGACTCAAAAGAGGCCACCCCACCATGCTTGGAGATAGTCACAAGGCCAAAAATAGAGGTAGCAAGACAAAGGAAAATTAAGGCCGACACTCACATCAATCACAAAGCCAACAAGGAAGGCAATGCACACAATCGAAGTGACCACAAGAAATGCTCATCTAATATCATGACGGGTACCACTCACGTCTACCAAGGGCTAGATAATAGAGTGCATATCAGATGGAGTTTTATCATGTGTGCTCAAAGGGATGGCACCACATGGAATCAAGTAAACCTCTCATAGGGATGAGGAGACTCAATCATGCCCGAATCCATGCCCCGCAGACAAATGACTCAACGCCTCGCAGACGGATGGGCCTTTTCGAGTGCATCCTTAGCCTTTACAAGCACTCAAGGCCATACACGAGGACTCATTATATTATTAGTGTTTTACCCCATTAATTTTATTTAGTTATCACTTGTTTACTCTAACTCTGCTACTAGTTCCCTTGGCAGCCACTTGTGGCCTCAGGCTCGTAGAGAGCCACTCCATATGACCACTCTATTACCTAGACCTATGTTCATCTCGTTTAACCAAATGAGGAAACCAAAAAATATATGAAATGATGGAAAGACCACAAATTTATATCAAAAAATCAATTGAAAACAGCCCACTAACACAGCTATAAAGGGCACATTTAATGGCTGTGTTTCAGCATGAAAAGAAGGCATATAAAACATGTAAAAATTCAAAGTGCCCGTATTACAAATCTAAGCCTGACCCAGTTCGGATTTGGGCATTTCAAGTCAAAATAAACCTTTGATTTTTGATTTTAGGACGAAAAAGAAGTGTTGTTTAGAAAAACTTTTTTTTTTTTTCAAACTAGGCAAACAAAATACACAAAAAAATAAAAGTGCCTAGATTTCAAATCTACCAAAACCCAGTTGAGGTATTGGTGTTCCAATAGGAAATCCACCCTCAATTTTTTATTTTTACCAATAGGGTAATGATTAGCAATTGAAAAACATAGTTTTTATTACAAATTGAGCAAAAGAAAAACAATAAGAAAGAGCCCAAAATAGATTTCTTTCATAAACCCATTTCAAGTTGGCTTGAGATCTACAAATTCAGTCACACAAAAACCCCACACAGTAGCAATAACCAATTAAAAAAATCAAACATTCATCTCCAAGCAATACTAAGCAAAAACATAAAGAAATTCCTCAATTTTCAAGGGACAACAATAACCCAGATAAGAAGGAAAATTTGCTAGCCAAGCAT
This sequence comes from Sequoia sempervirens, assembly GCA_007258455.2. NCBI lineage: Eukaryota > Viridiplantae > Streptophyta > Pinopsida > Cupressales > Cupressaceae > Sequoia > Sequoia sempervirens. Next base: position 27,394 of record VDFB02092298.1, on the reverse strand, counting down.
CAATGAAAAACCACAGAAAATTACCTTGAATTAGCCCAAACCAAAATGGAAAATTTAGTCAATGGAGAAGGCACGACCTAGCTCCAAAAATAAACAATGAGCAAGAATTGGTAGGCTAATTTCAATAATTTACTACCCACAAAATCTTCTCAGCAAATCTTTCACAATCTCCCCAACTTAGTTAACCAAAGTATGGGGGGTTTCTTCCTCCATGCAAAAGCAACAATTTCATTTTTTACCCAAAAATAAAAATCCTCCCCCAAAAACAAAGCTCTCTTTCCTTTTTATATTTTTCCCCAAAACCATCCAAAAATAGAATAAAGCATTTTTATAAAATTATGAATTAAAGCTCCCTCAAAAGGAACAACTAATAAAAATCACAAAATAAGCAATATTAAAATACACATGAAATATTAATGAAAACCAAAACCAAATACCTCAATGAGGCAAGCAAGAAAGTCACATATATGAGAAGGGTGCTCCAGACGTTATTGTTAGGTAACTGGATGGGAGACAACAATACAGAAACACTACCCTAATAGGGTATAGTGGGCTAGGTAGGGGATATTTGGCCTGTGACTACCTCCAGTAACCACCATTGGGGAAAGAGAGTACAATCAGGCCTATAAATTTAGGCGGAGTCGATACTCAGTACCTGCATCACTCCAATCAAACATTAAAGTACATGTGCATGAATCATATATCATATATCTAAGGCAACATCAACCATCAGGAAAAAGAGTTGTAATATCATAAGCCTCTTGGTTACGAGTGTTATGATATCATCTTTTTCCTACCCATAATCATACAAAAGCAAGGACAATGATGTATACATAAAAATATAAGCATGTAATTCTAGCATAATATCTAGCCATGTAAGCATGAAATCCAACATGAACAATAATCATGTCAACAACCTAACAACATATAAACATGTAAGCATGTAAACATGTAATCCAACATAACAGTCATGAAATTACACTTCTTAGGTGTCAATACAAAATAATGAAGGGACAAATAGAGTAATTACAAAATATACAGTTATCGAAATCCATCAAGGAAAGACCACAACAAAATACAAACATGTGGGTTGTTACACAACACAAATAATTTTTTGCTCAATAGACTCAAAAATTCACACCATATGCCATTAATGACACCTGCACTTTAGTCTATTCACAATAAATGAAAATTAGGGACTATATATGCAAAATGTCCTTGTTAAAATGTCACCTGTGGGAAAAAACATTGGGTACGAAGACACGACTATATCAAAGAACATTACAAAGCCGTGAAATATTTCTAATAGAAAAAAAATTAGGAATTAATTAAATTTTTTCTTTTCTCATGCCAAAAGTAATTTGCAATAAAATAGGACCCATTACAAATGTATAGATGTAGAAAGCTATAAAATGACACTATAAGTGGTGCAGTCAAGGATGGAGGGTCCAAGAATAGGACTGTCCAACCTTGCAGCAAGAGTAAACACAATAAAATCTCAAAGAATTGGAATAACAATCCCACATGGGAGTATAGAAAATCATCAATTATTCACAAGCAACATGCCCTACCTTCTAGTTTACAGTTTATAGTATGATATGGCGTTAAGCACAAAAATACAATGTGGGACAAAGCCCTTATCTCCCATATCTTCCTAATTATCTATCACTCTATCATTACTACCTAATGCAACTATATAATGCTTATATATATCAATTCCCAACTATAGAAAAGGTCCGCATTGACTTCAAGAGGTCCCAAAACCCCAAAGTTGATGAAACATGTGAAGGTCAACCAAAACATATGATTCTCCTTTGATCCTTGGAAAAAAATGACGCAGATTTGAAAAAAGGATCCTTGATGAATGTGAATCCTTATGAAATGGTTTCTTGAGCTCCGCAAGTCATGGGATAGGTCCACTCATTTGAAAAGCCAAGACTAGTCTGTGAATGCTCTCTGTCTAATTATAGTTGATATTGTGTTAGCGATATCTTCATACTAGGATCTCCAAAACACTTGAATTCTCGATATAATGTAGATGTTGCAATGAAGATCATATATCCTACTCCAAAATCTCTAATGTTACAATGCGGTATAATGTGGTATGAAATACTGAGACTGGGTCTTGACAGTTAACTACGGAAATGCAAGAAAACATGAATGCATTTTTTTTTGGTTAATGCAAGATTGCTTGCAACCTAGGATGATCTTGCATTAGACACTCGAGGTTGAAGAAAAGTGAGCCTCTCACTTTCTTTGGGCTAGAGGAAAGCCAATGTAGCCCACCCCAGCCTAAGAAATCCATGATGAATCTTCCTCCGGTCTTCCTTTCCACCTAACTAGATATCCTTATATTGCCTTCCTCTAGTACTACGTCCAACTCTGCTTTCTAAAATTTCCTCAATTTCCTCTAGATGATGTGCTATCTATTCTGGAAAACAATCTTCTCTGTCCTCCGGTGACTCTCCTTCATGATACTGGTATAGGTCTATAATGTTGAATATAGGTGATATGCCAAATTCCTCTGGTAGCTCCACTTCATATGTATTTCTAGAATCAAACTTCCTGATGATATTACAAGGTCCAAACTTCTTCATCTTCAACTTATTATATGTCCCAACTGGAAATCTCTCTTTTCTTAGATATACCGTTACTTCCTCTCCTACTACAAACTCCTTATGTCTTCTCTTCTCATTTTCTTTCTCTTTGTAGGTATTGTTCATATTCTCCAAATGCTCCTTAACTTGAGTATGCATTATTTTCATGAATCCTACAAATTCTTCTACCTCCACACTCCTTTTATTCTCCATACTGATATCTCTTTATTCTACTACTCCTCTAGGTTGTTGTCCTATGACAAATTCAAATGGTGTCTTCACTATGCTCCGGTTTACTAAATTGTTGTATGCAAATTTTGCTTGTGGTAGTATTAAGTCCAAATTTCCTACTTTACCTTTAGTCAAACACCTCAACAAGTTCCAAAACTCCTATTTACTACTTTTGTTTTTCCATTTGTCTGTGGGTGAAATGCTGAACTGTACTTCAAATCTATCTTCATCTTCTTCCACAATGTTTTCTAGAAATATCCAATGGATTTACTGTCTCTTTCTAATACTATACTCTTTGGTAGTCCATGTAATCTCACAATCTCCTTGAAAAATAGGTCTGCAACATGTGTTTCATCACTGGTTTTCTTACAAGGTATGAAATGCACCATCTTAGAAAATATGTCCACAATCACAAATATAGAGTCAAATACTCTCGACATCTTAGGTAATACCAACACAAAATCCATGCTAATGTCTTCCCATGGTCTCTCCAGTACTATCAATGGTGTATACATTCTAGTGTTTTAACTGTTTCCTTTTGCAACTTTGAACATATTTCCTGACATCCTTATACAATTGCAGCCAAAAATAGTTCTCACTCACCAATGTTATGGTATTATCAATTCCAAAATGTCTTGCTAATCCTCCACAATGCTTTTCCTTGATCAAATTCTCTCTCATTGAATTTCTAGGGATACATAATTGATTGTTCTTGAATAACATACCTTCCTGAATGAAATAATCGAACCATTTGCTTCTATCTCTACAAGTTCCTTGCAAGCCTTCCATGCCTCAGCAAAATCAATGTCATCATCGTACGTATGCTTTAGTTCTTCAAAACCTAATAATTCAATTCTCATCTCTGTCAACATACTTCTTCTCCTGCTCAATGCATTTGCAACTTTGTTTGACTTTCCACTTTGGTGCTTCAACAAAAATGTGTAACTCTGCAAGAACTCTACCCATCTCATATGTCTCTGGTTCAACTTCCTTTGATTATTCAATTATTGTAAATCTTGATGATCCATATACAACACAAATTCCTTAGGTAACAAGTAATGTCTCCACTTCTTCAAGGCTTGTATGATTGCATAGAATTCCTGATCATAAACTGAATATCTTCTCCTAGCATCATTTAATTTTTCACTGAAGTAGGCTACTGGTCTCCATTCCTGACTTAACACAACTCCTATTGCACTTCCACTAGCATCACAGTCCACTTGGAATACCTTCTTAAAGTTTGGTAGTGCTAACATAGGTTGTTCTGTCACCTTTTGCTTCAACAACTCAAAACTATTATGTGCTCCTGATGTCCACTTGAATTCCTTTCAGTCACCCCTCATTGTCTTTGTCAAAGGTGTCCAAATACTACTAAAGTTCTTGATGAAATTATGGTAAAAGCTTGCTATTCCATGAAATGATCTTACCTCTCCAATGTTTATAGGTGTAGGCCACTCAACTATTGCTCTAACCTTCTCAGGGTCCATCTTTAATCCCTCCGCAGATATCACAAATCCAAAATATACTAGTTGTTCCTTCATGAAGCTACACTTCTTGATGTTTATCAAAAAATTCTCTTCTCTTATCCTTTGAAATACTTGTCTGATGTGCTCCAAATGTTCTTCCTTAGTCTTATTGAAAATCATAATATCATCTAGGTAAACAATGACAAACTTTCCAAATAATTTCTTCAAGACTTCATTCATCAACCTCATAAATGTACTAGGTGCATTAGTTAGTCCAAATGGCATGAACAACCACTCATACAATCCCTCATTTGTCTTGAAAGAAGTCTTCCATTCATTTCCCTCTTTGATCTTGATCTGATGGTATCCACTCTTTAGGTCTATCTTGGTGAAATACTTTGCTCCACTCAAACTATCCATGATGTCATCCATCCTACACAATGGGAATCTATACTTCACAGTGATCTTAGTTATAGATCTTGAATCTATACACATCATCCATTCTTTGTCTTTCTTAGGTGCAAGTACAACCAATACTGCACATGGGCTCATACTTTCTCTGATCAATCCTTACTTCAGCAACTCTTGTATCTATCTATTTAGCTCCACATTCTCTACTGGTGTCATCCGATGTGTAGCTTTGTTTGGAAAACTAGCTCTTGGAATAAGATCCATATGATGACTGATACTCTGGATTGGTGGTAATCCATTAGGCACATTCTTTGATACAAGATCTTGGTACTCTATCAATAGTTCATTGACTTCCTTCTCTGCTGATTCTTCTTCTCTTGTGGTGATTCTCTATGCATCTAGGGCTCTACACTTCTTTTGAATCAAAGAAAAACATAGGTTTTCATGTTTCAATCCATCTAGAAATTTCCTTCCATCTACCAAATTGATTCTAGCTATACTGCACACTTCACTTTTAGGTTCATCTTCCAAAGGTGTCAAGGTGATTCTCTTTCCATTGGATGTTATGGTATAGGTATTCTTTCTCCCATCATGTATAGCTTTCTTATCATACTACCAAGGTCTACCCAACAACATATGACATACATCCATCAACATAATATCACATAGTACTTCATCATGATATTACCCTATACAAAATTTTACTAAACATTGCTCACTTACTAGTATCTTGTGCTCATCTTGAATCTAGGCTATCCTATAAGGCTTCAAATTTTTTCTTCTTTCCAAATTCAAAATTTTCACCATTTCCTTAGAAACTAGGTTATTTGTGCTACCACTATCAATGATAACTTTGCAACACTTACCTTCTGCTTCACATCTAGTATAGAACACACTTTTCCTCTGCGATGCTTCCCTAGGTACTTCTTTCTCCTAAAATAGTGCTCTCCTCATGAATAATGATTCTCCCTTCTCAGGGCTTCCTTTGAAACTCAGTGGTTGCATTGGTTCTTCCTTTGCATATCTAGTTCCTGCATGATTTTCAATCTTCTTACTTTCTTGGGGACATTCAAATTCTCTATGTCCTCCTCTGCACTTAAAATAGGTTCCTCTAAAAGTTATCTTGTCATATCCTTTCTCATCTCTCTAGTATCCATCATTGCGATAAGAATTGTAGCCTCCTCTATTGTGGTGGTAAGAATTTATGTCATCTCTCCCTTTATGGTATGAATTGGAATCCCTCTCTTCCTTGCGGTATGAATCTCTATCCTTGTTTCTCCCCACATATGATTTTTCTACTCTGGAATGTGACCTTCCTTTTTGAAATCTACCTCCTCTTCCTCTCTGCCTTTGTTCATGTCTTTTTTTTAGCTTTTCCTCCACCTTTAATGCAAACTGGTATGATTCCTCTACCAAATTCATCCTTACCATACTCAACTCTTCTTGAATGTTCATCCTCAGCCCATTGATATATCTTGCCACTTTCTCCTTGCTTGCTTCACTATGACCAGTCCTGATGATGATCTTATGAAATTCCTCAATGTATTATTTCACAGTCTTTTCCTTCTATCTCAAGTTTTGCAATCTCTTCAGTAGCTCCAACTCATAGTTCATGGGTATAAATTGGTTCTTCAATTTTCTCACCATTCTATCCCATTTCACAATCTTCACTTTACCTTTTCTATTTCTCTCAAATTGAACTTCCTTCCACCATATTGTAACATGTCCTTTTAGTTTAGTCTTTTCAAATCTCGCTCTCTTTGGATCTTCAATGTCATTTATCCAATCAATCAACTCTTTAGGATTTAGGTTACTGGTATAGTTCAAAATCTCCATTCTAGGTTGCTTTCCTATTTTCAAAATATCCTTCAACATCTTCATCTTATATGATTCTTCCTCTTTTGTGGTTTCTTCAATTAGGTCTACAACTTGAACTTCATCATCATCACTTTCATCATTAGGTCTAGGGTTTAAGCATTTTCTTCTATCTTCTTCAACAACATCCAATCTCACTTTCATTGTTCACATCATTTCCATCATCCCATCCATCTTTCCAACAACATTAATAGTAGTATGAATTCTCCTCGATGGCATCTCTTCCTAGGATTTGGTGCAACTGCCTCAAGTTGGCGATCTAGATACAAGGTTCCAATTGCCTCACAATCAACAATCTATTGACAAAAACAAGTAGGCTACCTCAAGTCGGTGATCTATCCACACAAAGATCTTACAAAATGCCTTGATTAAATTCTCTCTCCTCTCCCAAGGTCTACAAATCAATCTGATACCACTTGGTGCAGTCAATGTGGAGGGTCCAAGAATAAGACTTTCTAACCTTGCAGCAAGAGTAAACACAACGGAAACTCAAATAATTAGAATAACAATCCCACATGGGAGTATAGAAAATGATCAATTATTCACAAGCAACATGCCCTGCCTTCTGGCTTACAATTTATGGTATGATATGGCATTAAGTACATAAATACAATGCGGGATGAAGCCCTTATCTCCTATATCTTCCTACTTCTCTATCACTCTATCACTTCTACCTAATGCAACTACATAATGCTTATATATATCAATTTCTAGCTCCAAAAAAGGTCCGCGTCAACCTCAAGAGGTCCCAAAACCCCAAAGTTGATGAAACGTGTGAAGGTCGGCCAAAACATATCATTCTCCTTTGATCCTTGGATAAACATGATGCAAATCAAAATGAAGGATCTTGGATGAATTTTCATCCTTATGAAATGGTTTCCTGAGCTCTGAAAGTCACAAGATAGGTCCGCTCACTTGAAATGCCAAGACTGGTCTATGAATGCTCTCTATCCAATTACAACTGATATTTTGTTGGTGATATCTTTGTATTGGGATGTCAAAAACACTTGAATTCTGGATATGATGTAGATGTTGCAATGAAGATCATATGTCCTACTTTGTGAGCTCTAATGTTACAATGCAGTATAATGCGGTATGAAATACTAAGACTAGGTCTTGACAGTTAGCTATTGAAATGCAAGAAAACATGAATGCAAATATTTTTTTGGTTGATGTAAGATTTCTTGCAACTTGGGATGCTCCTTCATTAATAAGAGATATAGGAATTAAAAACACCTCATTTTTTGCTTCCAATATGATAGACACAAACCTCGTTAATAGGCATAGGTTTTAGTCTCATCAAACAATTTGAGCAAATGAATAAACAACACAAAAAATGACAGTGTAAAAGATATATGAACTTAAAAATGCCTCCTTTTTTATTCCAATATGATAGGTATAAATCCTTTCAATAGAAACAAATTTCATCCTCATCCAGCAATTTGAGCAAATGAATAAGCAATGGAAATAATCCTTTGATTGATAGACTTAAAACTTCACACCATAAGCCATTAATGAATTGGAAAGGTATATAAACTATAAAAATTACATTGAAAAAGATATAGGAAGTTACAGATCCAAATAAATGAATAATGTCCTTGCACACAAAAGACATGTCAACAAACATCAACAACTATAATCTATGGTACATGAACAATGACTCATCTAAGAAACATGTAACAAGATGCCATTGTTTGAGAGACTTGGTTTCATGATTTCTCAGTTGTGCCACCATTTTTCAATGAAATTAATAAATTAATATACTGATCACCTACTATCTATTGTTCATCCATTTTCAAAGCCACAAACTAAGTGCTTTAAAATAGCATTACAAACAAGACCATACTCATTTTCTCGGTATCCAATTCTTGGAAGAATACAACATTGTATGTAAAAGAATTAGGAATCTTAGCACACATATCTTCTATTTCACACACAAGAAACATTGGTTTGCTACAATTTTTGTTTCATCATAAACATGTATCACTATGATATGCACAAAATAAAAAATGTTATCCATGAAACATTACTGATAACTAATTTTGAAATTCCAAGCAAAGTCATTTATATCCCTAGCATATATGTTTGAAATAGACCAATAGTCAATTCTAAAATTATATGGCTCACATAAGAAGTTAAAATAAATCATCAAATTATCCTTCATTAAAGCATCAATAACATTATCTTGATTGATATTGTCAACAAGAGCCATGTTATGTGGCTTCTTTGACATCTTGCTTCCTAATATAGTTCTATGATGCTATGTTGTGCTGCTTGTATCCTGCATCACAAACAATTAGCATTATGCTTCTGACAATTTAGTTGTTACAATATGCTATGAAGGAATGAGAATCAAAATTGCAATACTACAGGGTAAGTACCTGTGCTAAGCTACAAACACTTTTTCAGCTTGGTGGAGATGTCATGGTACTTCCTTCTATGACAATTTGTATGATGCAATTATCCATTGCAAGTGTGAATGTTCCTTGTAATTGAAACTTCTATAACAAGAAAATTACTGTAGACATGTCTTTCTTGTAATTTTTGAATGGTATTGCAGCTAGCTAGGGGAAGTTGTTTCGTAGCTGTTGTTTATGCAAATAATAGTCCATATCTCCATCTGTTGTTTGAATAATGCATTGAATAAAATGCATGTATTCAAATTTTGTGTTAGTTTCACATGTGCATTGTGCAACATCACTGTTGGATGTTTGTGTTAAAAAAATCCTTTGTTTACATGATGTGCAAATTGGTTCGTATGGGTGCAAGTGGAAATTTTTAGGTCTTAGTGTTCTAGTCACCTGGAATGGTAATACATATGTAATTAGTAACAAATTACAAGAATGCAATTTCAGAAGTTTTTACAGAAGTTATAAACATCACAATAGTAGGGCACACATGACAAGTGCTTTGAATCAAAAGCCTATACTATTATGTGAAATGTAAATGTTTTGGGTGTTGACTTCCATGCTTGAGGACATAAGTGGTTCTAGGGAGGCTTTTGTAGATGCATCATTGATCTCGTCACTGAAGTTGGACTGCGTTGTTTTTATTAGACTTGTTTCTTTTTCCCTAGAATGAACAATATTCTTGAACAATATGAAGGGGGTTTCTGCTGATACTAGGATCAGTTGAAGTGTGGCATAGAGCTTTGCATGCCTGTTGGGGACTATAACCTATAAAATATAGAATTATTCAAATGGAAAATTCCAAGGAAAATTAGTTTAAGAATTCTATGACACTAAACTAAATTAAAAATTGTATGTTCTAAAATACGTACATTAATTTAATCAAAAAAGAGATTGTTTAAATGTAAATGTTGTTAATGCATAAAGGTATTCTATAAGCAAGTAAATTAATTGTGCAGAACATATTACAATAGCCAAATCATCTTGGGACTCTCCATCTTTAACTTGCAACTCATATTGCATTGGCGCTTGATGGTGACTAGTAACAACAGTTCCAATTGTTCCAAGAGTAGTTGTCCTTTGATTGGACGAGCTGCGAGATAGTTGTGTCGGGAATCAGTCTATATTCCTTACAGACTTTTTCAATGGATTGAATGGTGCTTTGAGGGGTTAATACAAGGGATTAATCAACATTTTCTCTTTCATATTGTGTTTTCTTTCTAATGAATTTTTTTGTGAAACACACACTTGTATGAGGCAATAACTATAGCAAAAATGTGTCAATTAGTTTGTTGTTAATGTTTATAGTGATTTTCATTTAGCCATGGTTGTCAATCAAATCAATATGTACAATTGCTGCTTTTGGTGGTGGTCTAGGATTTTTGGTAATAGCAAGGCCACAAATGGCTAAAATATCTCCTTCAAATGCTAAAGCCTATTGTTTTGTGCATATGTCAAGGATGCTTGATGGTTGTATAGTTTCTACCTTCAATCTATACATTACAATTTGAGAAATGACATAACCTAAATGGACACTTAAGCATACAAAAAGTCAAGCTATATATGACACAAATGGGATACAACACTTGCCTCTTTTATTCTTGTTTTTCATCTGACTGATCCATTTTGTGTTGAGTAGGAAATGTGGTTAGTGTCTTGCAAGTGTTTTTGGCAATATATGCAATGAGATATTTGTGTCAAGAACAAATTAAAACAAACTGAAAATAACACATTAATGAGATCTAATATGGTTTTCAAGTTTGCTGCTGTCAACTGTTAAACATTTACCTATGTAGATGGTTTGAATATTATGATGCAGGTTGGAAAATGTTAAGATATATTTTCTATGAACTAGTAAGACATGTGCACCCTGCAACCATCAATTTTAAAAGTTCATATCCATACAATAAATATTATATGGATTTGCTTCAAGCTAGTTCTACAATGCATAATAATTTTGACTTTGTGATTTGTTTGTAATGAAGAAATGTATGGTGTGAAAATTTATAGTAATATTTTGCATAATAACATACATGTTTCAAAATAGTTAACTAGTCATTTGCAACAACATAATCATGTGAGATATCTCCAAGAGTATGATTGGTAGTGTTCTATCCCAACAATAGCCAAAGCTGAAATCTGCATGGGTAGAAAACACCAGCAACAACATACGAAGCTTATAGCAACTACAATGGAGAATATAAATGAAAAATCAAATAACACTCAACAAAAGCTATAGAATCAATTAAAAAGGTTCATATACACATTAAATATTATCTAGATATGCTTGAAGCTAGTTATGCAATCCATAACAATCTTGACTTTCTAATTTTTTTGTAATGAAGAAACATATAATGTGCAAAGGTTTAGTAATATTATGGATGATAACATACCTATTTCAGAACAGATATATAGTCATTTGCAATAGCATAATCATATGAGAAGTTTACAAGAGCATGACTGGAAGTCCTCACTAGGAACAATAGAAAAGTTGAGATCTGCATAGGTAGAATAGTGGAGGAATAAGTATTCTGATTAGAGGCATTACCAACATGAAGAACAATTAATCCAATAATTCTTTCATACTTACAGAAATTGCATGTTGGTTTCTTGCAACAACGAGGAGCAATGATACTAATACATTGTAGAGAGAATGTTGATAGTGTAGACACGTAAAATGTACTGATTGACAATGGACATCTGATCCTAACCACTAACATCGTTTCATCCTGAATCATCCTTCAGTCTAACCATTTAATTGAATACCTTTATTTGATTAAATTCATCAATGTTCCTCTCTTAATTAAATAAATCAATTATCTAATTAAGTCACCCTTTCTTGAAAATTAAATTAACCATTCTGATCTAATTATCCTATTTAATTAAATAATTAATTTTATTTGATTAAATCTCTAAAGTCTATCTACTAAATTAAATAAATTAAAACCTTATTTAGTTTAATCTAACATCATCTCTTTTAATTAAATAAATAAAAAAATCTTTATTTAATTAATCCTTTATCACATTCTTCTCATATTTGATTTAAATAAATCCACAAATTTAAGTCAAATAGGTCACATCATTTAACCCCTTCATTAAATTAATTAACCTTGATTAATTTAATCTCTTCTCATGTCCCATCCTCCATCTTTTACCACTTGCACATGAAAATAGAGTTATTGATTTATTAAATCTGTATTTTCTTCAACAAGGCATCTTTTAAGGAATATTCCTCAAGTTTGAATTCAAAATCCAAGTGGACTTTGTCCTTCCAACAAGGCATTTACTCCACCTACAAAGTCATTTTTCCTTGAGCCAAGTGGCATTCAATGCATCTTCTTTCCCTCTTACATGTCATTTCAACAATTTCAAAATTCAAATATATGCATTTATTGACACAATCTTCAAAACTTGCACATCCTCCATCCATTCACCCATTGACAAGTGGCACTTTGTCATTGGATAATTCTTAGTCCCACATTGCTCTATTTTGTACATTATTCCATCTTCTCATTCTATAAATAAGAGGCTAATCTCCTTATTTCATCATCCACAATTTGAGTAAACTCACTATTCTCAAACATTTAGCAATTTTCATCCATATTTTTGAATTTGTAGCTAGGTTATGCAGATTTTTTTTTTGAAGCACCCATCATTCTTCATCAAAGCGGATCACATTATTCATGACACCATCAAAGCTAGCATTGGAGTTGGGAAAGGGCCGATTTTCACATCAAATTGACACCAATTCCCCCATGGGATCAAGAATTTGCATTGATTTTAATAGGATTTAGCTTACTCCATGGTTCTTCCATTTCATTCTTGTTTTATTTCCTATTTCAAACTTTGTTAATGGATTTCATGGGGAATTATTCTTCTTACTTGCATATAATCTCCTAATGTGTTTGTTTATTGTGTTTTGCAGGTATTTGGATTGGGGTTCGACAGATAGTAAATAGTTACTTGCAAAACTGTATACTATGTTGTCCAAATGACTATATAATAGCATTGAAGCTAGTGTGAATACATGGAAACAAGTGCCAAGAGATTATAATTCTATTCCCTAGAACTAGAACTAAAGTGATATTGCAAAGTGGTCTGACCAATATGTATCTAGTATTGTGAACTTGACAGTAGTAATTTTGATGCCATGTATCCAAAAGTGATCCAACAGATTGCCTCCATGTGTTGTTGGCTTGTCAATAATTAGTGAAATTTTGTGTTGTTGCATAGATTAAAGAAGAAGTGCTTTTGTTCTTGTGGATTGTAACATGTAAATGTTAAAGTCCCCAACAATAGTCAATTTCAAATTAGGCAGCAATGAGGTAACAATAGTTTGTATTAAATTAAAAAGATCATGAATGGGTGCATTGGTGTCAAGTTATGATGCGTAGAGTAATGTGCACATGCAATAGGTCAATGGTTATTGATTCTAGATATTTTAAAAAAAAACTATGAAAGTTTTGCACTAGAACTATTTTCCTGCAACATGTTAATAGGCCATGAATATGCAGTATAGCAATTGGATGTTTTGTCAAGGAAGTCAATGTGATCGAGCACATTGTGTTTGGTTTCTTGGAAGCAAAGGACAATTGCTTGAAGCATATCATGGTCATGGGCTATTTCTTGTGTGTGCAACGCAAAGCTACGTGTATTCAAAGAGCATATAGTAAAAGAATTGGACAGATAAATAAAAGGCTATGCTCTACTTTCCATTGTGCTAAGGCCATAAGGCATTGAATTTCACCATTTACTTTTTTTGAGACTTTAAATTTTTGTACTTGTAGTTTATGCATGAGATATAGTGACTCAATGTTTCTTACATGTGATAAGGCATTGTACACAAGACCATGTTGATAGACCTTACATGGGTCAAAAGAAATTGCGTCCATTGTGAGACCTTGTGCTTTATGAATAATTCATGCACATGCAATTTGCAAAGGAAATTGTGCTCGAGTGACTATTTTTGTAGCTATCTTGACTTTTCTAATGATCCTTGTTATAGGTGTCCAAAAAGGCATAATACAATTTGTGTATAGACTTTGCATTCTTTTTCAACACAATTTTCCAATAGTGGAATCATTGAATTCTATCCAAAAAATGTCTTCTTTCTTGGTTGTATGCAATTTGAAGATGCCATCTACACCATTGACCAACCCATCTTGTGTATCAATGTTGCCAGCAATCAATTCAACCAAAATGTCTTGCTTGAGCAGAATTTTGCTAGGCAATGATGATTTCTGAGGTTGAAATTGAATGCTATCAATTGTTGTGTCATGTTTATCAATTGCTTGTAAAACATAAAGCTTTGTTGATAAATAGTCTAGCATTTTTTTGTTGTGCATGTCGACTGTTGTATTTCCATGAAACAAGTATGAAAATCATGGATCATTTGGAGGTGTCTTATAGCACATTACATTCAAGTAGCCAATGTATTGATTGGTTTGTTTACCAATCCCAACACAATTAAGTATGGAAATGAAATGTTTATTTTTTTGTCTAATTACACTATGCAATTCGAAGCACTTGACATTGTTGATCCAAAATATATATGGCATTTTCTCTTTATCTATTATTGGTCCTTTGAATATCCAAGTATCACACACAGGCTATGCTTGGTAGAAGTTAGTGATAAATTTAAGAAACCCCCCTCAAAAAAATATATGAAAAAATGGTGAATCTTTCAATTTTTTAGGAAAAAATATTAATTCCTATTGGCAAATCTTTCATTTTTTTTGAAAAAGATATTAATTTTATTGGCAATTTTTTTTACATCACGAAATTTTTATAGAAAAATTTGGTGAATCTTGAAAAATAATAGGAAAATGCATTAATCAAGATGGTGAATCCATCCAATCTAAAAATAATTCTCATAGAAAAGTAGGGTCCCAAGGGTGGAAATTATTAATGGTTTTAAGGGGTAGACAATAATATTTACTTGTCACCATTGTTTTAAAATATGCTATTATGGCCCTCATTATATTCTACAAGGTAAAATGTACCCATTATCTATAATTCTCATGGTGCTCAAAATTTCTTTTAGATCATTGATCTAATGATCCTCATTGTACTCTCCAAGGTAAAATGTACCCACATTCTATAATGCTCATAAGACCCAAAATTGTGGGCCCCATGAGCATTATAATTATGATATACTAGTGGCAATGTAACACCCCTCCTTTTGTGCTCTGTTAATCAGGCAATGTTTTCCTATGTTATGCTTCGATCATGTTAACATGTGAATTAATGATGCTTTATGCTTTGATTATGTTAATAATGTTAGCTTTGTCAGTTAGTGATACCAGATATATGCACGCTTGACATGCTCTTTGTTGCAGGTTGGTAGGTACATGACATCGACTCCACGGTTTCCAAGCATGTCCATTGACCAACATAAATTAATTGGGAGATAGTAGCTAGGTTTTCCGAACCAAGTCGTCACCCTAGTCATAGCATGTTGTTGGGTTGTCATTGGGGTCAGTTGTTTTAACTTGGTCAGTTCCCCTTGAGTGTTTATTTAATTTCAAGTTTAAAGTTTATTAAATGACTTGCGTAGTCTAATTAATGATTAAATGTGTTTAGTTGCAAGCTAAAAGTGATTAAATAGCTTTTGGAAATTATAAATGATGAATGTTTTGTCTTATTGAGATGTTGGAAAATTAGTGATTAATTAATTAATTTAATTGAATTAATAAAATAATCTAATTTGGAATTAGATTTAGTTTATTGATAATTTAAATTAATTGTGTGAATTAATTAAATTATCCCTTTTGTATTAAAAGTGTAAAAGACTTAATTCTTTTGTTGAATATAAAATGCTAAAATATTTTGAATTCAAATTGGAATTAGAAAATTGTTTAAAGTTAAAAAAAAATTCAAATGTTTCTTATGCAAGACTTTGGGGTAGAAAGGATATTTTCTGAAATAGTTGACTATTTTGGGGAAATATATTTGTGAAGAGTTGAATAGGAATTTGAAATTGAATTTAGTTTGAATTTGAAAGTGAGTTTGCATTTTGGTTTGGAATTTAATTAGAATTTGAATTTGAATTAGAAGTTGAATTTGAATTTGAATTTGGGAAGTTTGGAAAAAGGATATATTTTTAGTTAGGGTTTTTCTTTCAATCCCTCGATGGATTCTTGGTTTTGGATTTTGGGTGGAGAGGCTTGGAGGAGGCTAAGATGGTGGAGTTGAAAGGGTGCTTGAAAACCTCCATGGTTAAAAGCTTGCAATTTTGGAGGAAACACAAGGTTCCATCATTTCTTCCTCCATCTCTTTTGCTCATTTGAATGATTGAAAATATAGTGTTAGATTCAATGGAAACTCATGGAAAAGCTCTTAAATTTGGTAAATGGTAGATAGATTTGGAATTGAAATCAAACAAGAAATTTAAACCAAGTTATGGAAAGAAAATCCAAGAAAACTCAATGTTAAAATTAGTTTTTTGAAAACCCATTTTGTTGTTTTGAAATAAGTGCTACTTCCTTGAATTGGGTTTGGATTATTTTTGCAATTTGGGTATGAAATCAAGATTTGGGTATATATAATTGTGAATACAACCATATATAGCAATATATGGAAATACCCACAAATATATATACATATATATTGTTATTTAAGAAAATTTTAAAATGTGGGTATAACCCAGAAAATCCTGGTAATTTTGTTTTAAAAAAACGCAGTAATATATTTTAATGTTTTTTTTAATTTTGGGGTGGTTGGGGAGGTCAACCCCCACCGCCGCCGCCGCCGCCCGGCGGGAGGCGTCGGCTGTGTGAGAACACACAACCGTCGCCCTGGCGGGGGGCGGGCTATGTGAGAACACACAGCCGTCGCCGCCTGGCGGGGGGCGGGCTGTGTGTTTACACACAGCCACCGCCGCCCGGCGGGAGGCAGGGGCTGTGTGCCCTGGGCTTCGGCCCTTTTCCCAATGCCTTGTCTAATTCGAAATTACTTTTTTTTATTATTTCAAATTAAAGTTTTAATGAATATTATTTTATATTATATTTTATATAATATTTATAATATTTAATATTATATATTATATAAAATATAATATATTTAATATATATTAAATTAAATGAAATCTGGTATAAGTTAAAATATATTTTATTCTATTTGTTAAATCATAAGGTTTTTAGAAATGATTAATTGGAAATATGTAAGTTATTTGGTATATTTTTAATTAATGGAATTTTTCTTTTTATAATTGTTAAAATAATAGTTGGCTAGATTGAGTATCTTTGTATATGAAGGTATATTCATGCTTTGAATATGTGTTTGTAATTAATCATGTCAACATGCTTTTATATTTAATTGTATGGATTTCGCAATGGTATTTTATTTTAATTGACGCGTTAAGGGGTGTCATAATTCAAAGGTTTTAAGATGATTATCGTTGTGCTTTTAGAGGCAAGAGTGGAGTTTGGAAAATCTAATGTCTTATTTGAAATATCGATTTTAGTTGATTGAATGTCCTATGTTGCAAAATGGATTAAGTGATTTAATTTAAATGTTATTTATTAAAATACCTTGAGTTTGATTATGTTAGTGAAACTTAGAGAGAACGGTTGATTTAAATTTTAACCAGGAAGCTGCATCATTAAAGTATTTGATTATGAATATGGTTATGAAATTTAGAGTAAATGATCCGTTCTTTATATATTCCAATGTCGTGAATAGAAATGGGATCAATTGACTAGATAAATGCAAGTCATGAGATCTGTGTTTGAATGGATTTAGGAAATCCGAACATTAGCCTTCCTTTTTGTCTGAAATAATTTCAGTGTTTAATTGTTCGCCTTCGATGTTGTGGAAGGAGGGTGATTGTTTTGTGAATCTTCCTGATATGGGTTCATTTATTAGTATGGGTGGTTATACGTGAGTTTATTTGAGTGTTGACTTCAAGTCATTTCTTGTTGATCATGTAAGTCTTCCAGCAGTGTTTTCTTGAGATGATGTACGTCTCTTATGATTCGCTTGACTTTCTTGGATTGTGTGTGAGTTAAGCTTCAGTGGAACCTGTTTCTTTGTGCGGGATGTGTGATCTCGTGATTAAAGGTTGAGTTGTGTATCAGTTCATTATGTGGGTGGTTGTTATGTAGTCAACCTTGTGTTAGCCTTGGGTAGTGCACGTTTTGGTTTCAAGTTTTGTACATCCGTAGGGATGTGTCACCTGTTAAGGTGTATTGCTTATTTGTGATGAGTGTTAGTGCATTGTTTACCCTTGGTCTGTGGTTGAGTTTTGTGTTGTCGATAGGGGAGTGGCTTTCAAACGAGCGCCGGGCCCAAAGTGGTTCCAGGATAACTCGTGTGGAAGTCAGTTAATTAAGTGAAAATTAAAATAACTTATGCTAGGGATAGAGTAGCTTGAACATTAACAAGATAATTTAGCCTCGCTCATTGGCTCAAGGGCTTGTACGAGACTTGAGATGAGTCGGGAAGGCCTGGAATGGCAAGATCATTATCTCGTCTTTACGAGAGATAATCGATTCCGCTCTGGTGTGCATGTGGGGCCGGGAGTCGGTTGAGGTTTCCAGGATATCCCTAGAGGGGGGTCGGGACCTAGGAAGACTTGCCAGGAGATCCCATGCAGCCTTTGCGATGACACTCCTCCTATGACAGCAGTCGGTATGGTGTTGTACCATTGGTTTATTTTGTACAGTGATGGTACTCGATTTTGTACTCTGGAAGCATTGTAACCATTGTGTTAAGTGATGTGGGTTTTGTCCTTGATTCAGTTTAGTTTATGTGTTGCCTGTGTCTAGTGGTAGTTGGTCTTGTCTAGGAAATCCTTGTTCTATCTCCTAGCACGGAGGGAGTGGGGCCTTTGGGTTCCACATGGTCGGGTGACGTGCATTCCTTTCTGTTGGTTCTTCTTCTTGGTCGCGTGGTCAGGATTTCTTGTTGGAGAGCTCGTTGGATGCTGTTGCTTTTCTGGCTTCGTTCTTTTTAGTTGATCTTTATTTTATTACCCCTCAGTTGTTATTGAGGTGGAATTTGTAATATGTAATCATTTGGTTGGAATTGCCTCATTCAGAGAATGAGTGTTGTAAACTTATTTTTAAATGTTAATTGGATTCTTGAGGTATTTTATACCCTTGTTGTAATTTATCTTGTGTTGAATGTATGTAACCTTAATTTTGTAAGTGATTATTGTTTTGGTTTCTTTCGATGTTAATTGTTGTTGGGTTTTTAAGTAATCTTTGTCTCGTGGCCTTAGAGGTTGTTGGCAATATGTATTCATCTTACATGTTATGTGTACTTAAACAAAACAAAAAATTGGTATGTTTAAGTGATGAATTGCAACTTCCTATAGGGTTGCGTGGCGGGGCATTACAGCAAAATTAATATTGATTTCTATTATAATTTATAAAATTTAGGAAAATATGATCTAATCGTGTATCAAATATCGTGGTGATTTTTTTAGTTAAATTTTTTGATAAAATAATTTCTTTGGCGATTTAAATAAGATTATATTTTTTTTTGTAAAAATTTTGGCAATTCAAGTCACATTATAGCTCAAACTATTAGCCAATTTTTGATTCCCAAATTTAAACTATTAGCCAATTGGCGAATATTAGCCACTAAAAAATCACTAGTAGAAATCACCACAAAATATGATATCTATGTTTCCAAAAGGTGTTGTTGGTGTGTGCTTGATTTTACAAAGTCTTTTGCCAATGTTGTAAAGCATTTTTGAACCAATCAATGACACTTCATCAATAAGAAGAATTTGCAATTGGTCTAATTTTTTGCTTAAGGCATCAACTGTGTTTGAATCCAAAGACAACATTTTTGAAGAATTGCATGGCAAATGGAAGATTGAATGTGAAGTAATTCCACCTACATTGAATGCAACTTTTCCTATTGAAGCAACAATAATGCCTTTAGGCTTGAGTGGGTCATTGTTTTGTTGTTTATCATAAAATTGAAACATCACTTCAAAAATTTCTTTTGCTGTGAAGGTTTTTCCTGTGCTAGCCCCACCTGTCAAGAACAAATACAATGGTTTTTTTGGAGAAAGTTTTTTTGTCATTAGTATGTCCTTTACTATTGATTGTTTTTCTTTGTTCAATTGCCTTCATAGTTTGTAGTATTCTTTGTTTCTTAGTAGAAATGGATGTGCAATCTATGAGAATAGTTTTTTGTAGATAGAATCCTTGAGCTTTGTATTCTTCATATGGTTCAAGTCACTTATGATATCATACATTTCCATGGCATTCTCCTTTTTGTCTATCGACTTCATTTGCAATGTCTATTGTTGGTCAATTATCGTTTTCAGCTTTTGTGGCGGCTTCATTAATGTCACCCCATTTATAAACAGTTTGTGCAGTGAACATCTTTTTGATATTTGCAACTTGTGCTTTGTTTGCATTGAATGTTGCACTCCATGTTTCATATCCAGTTAACAAGGTTTTCTTACTAGATCTAAAAGGCACATACAACATAAGTTTTTCTCTATAATTATCTTACATAGTGTATGATTTTTGGAGTTTCTATTTTTTGCAGCTTCTTGGAGTTTCCTGAGTAAAAAGCAACATATTCAGCCAATGACAAGCTATCAAGAGCTTTTGGCTGATGTGTCTATTTTTCTATTATAGAGGCACACATGATGTTTTCAGAATCATCTTTCTCTTTTCCCAATAGATTAGGGCTTTTTAACATGTAGACTCTACTTTCTAATGGTGCAGTATTGATGAAAATAGTTTTCCTTGAGCATTTATGCAATGAAAATGAGAGAATGATATGAACAACTTGATGACTGGACATTTTTTGATAGTTAAGCAATGTGTTACCAAGCTTCTATAAATTGCACCTTTCCATCATAAGCAACAGTGCATTGCTACTGCAATTTCTGAAATGCAAGAGACAATGTTCTATCTTGTTTTATCATATATGAGCTATAGTAAGATGCAACAACATATGTATCTAAAATAAATTGCATATTTGTATTTACATACCATAGTTTGGGCACTTTCTTTATTTAAGCATTGTAATGTAGTCATTTTCATCCATTTCCAATTCATGCAAGAAACTTTGAAATGAAAGTTCCTTTGTGTAATGTTTGTTTTCCAATTGCTTAATTTTTTTTTTTGCTCTGGGTATGTGTAGGATCATGATGGGCCAAAAAGTGGCGATATGATAGGTATGTGGCTGACAACTTTTTTTTACCCAAAATTGATGAAACGAAAAGGGTTTTTAAAGGAGATTCTCATCTTTCCACCAATATAAATTATATTTACTTTGAATTTAATAAATAATTATTATTCATTTTCTATTTGAATTATGACTAAAGTCCTAATTGATAGACTGATTGAAAATCATCTATAGCTTTCAAACAATATCACATTTTTTGAATCTGAAACATGCATCACATTCTATGCTTTGCATACTATATGAAAAAAAAAAAGAGTTTCATAAAGTTTTGACCAAGTTAAGGTGGTTAGACATATGAGTTTTTATATTTTTAAAAGTTGTAATAAAACATACCAATTATTTACTTGGAAAAAAAATTACAAAGATATGCATCACATTGGGACATGATTCCTCTACTTATATCTAAAATATTATAAAAAAATATTATCATTTTATTGTGGTTAGGGTGGTCAGACAGACACCTACTTCTTATTTTTTTCTTGACATTTAAGTACTACTGCATTGAAATTTCAAATTTTCACCAAATAGATTTAAAAAAAAAAACCTAGTACTTTAGAAACTACATTCAATTTGCTACAGATTCTATTCTTACATATTTTTGAAATAATATAGACAACTTATTCAAATTTTTAAGTCAAGTTTCCTAACTCTCATTTTTTTGAATTTCATCACCACTAAGGGCCTTTTTTTTCCATGATGATCTTGTACATACCCCTCTTTCCTTGATTGTGGCATTAGGCACTGGAAGTGATTCTAAGATTTTTTTTTTGCTCATTGGAGGCAAGAGGAAACTAAATCTGCAACTTGAGTTTTTGTATTTCTTGCAACTTTTTGTATGATGATGTGTTTTCATTTTGGCAAGGTTTGAATCAAGTAGCAATGAGTCACATGAAATATACTTTTCCACAAAGCTTTCTATTTCATTATTTGATAAATTTCCATATACATGTGCATCTTTTATCCATAGCAAAAAATGAAAATGCTCATTGCCTCGGTTTTGGAATTCTATGACAAAAGAATAGTCCATGACTTGGCCAAAGAGATCATGGTTTTTTAGCATCAATTTTCAGAATGCATTGACCCTATGGTTGAAATAATGACTGCATAGCATTGGATTTTTCTAGTTTCAAAATACAAGTTCCTATCTTCTATAGTTTCATTACACTTGGATTGCTATGAAATAGATATTTGGTGCAAAGCTTTGCACAATGGCTCCCATAAATGCTCAACACTTGTTAATGTTCCAAAAAAAGCTAGAGGTCCCAATTGTCTTATCATTGCAAATATATTTTTTTTAGTGTTTTCTAGATAATTTGGCAAGGTCTAAATGCTTTTTAATGTTCTATAGCCCAATGTAGATCTTAATATTTTCTTGAGCTTTGCTAGATTGCACACATCTTTTGCAAGCAATTTTTCACCTTTCCAACCATTTTTTCGTATGCAAATCCATGCTAGTGAGGATACTTGATGAATAATAATTTTAATAGCTTTAAAATATATATTTATTATGTGTGTTGCAAAGTCATTGTCTTTATGCATAAGCTCCCATCTTTCTATTTTTTGGTATGTCAAATTTTTAGTAATGTCACTTGGTCGAGCCAAACCATAAAAAAAATCGGGAAGTTCATCTCTTTTGCATACATGTCCTAGAAAATACCAAGAGGTTTAAACCCTTCTGATGGTGCAATTTCAATGATTGTTGTGTCAAGGTCTTTTATTGATTGTTTTTCATTAAACCAATGTATAATTGATTCAGTTATCAGTTCTTCATCATCTTCAGATGTGTTATCTTGCATACTTGGTTCTATTTAAAAATCTATTTGCATTTGTGTTTTCTTCTTTGCCAAAAAGTCATGCCACTCTCTATTTATAGAGATGTTCTCTTTTGTGTACAATGGTGTTTTGGATAGTGCAATTAAAACATTCATAACTATAACAAGTCTAACATTTCCTTGTGCATATGCATTATCGTATTCTAGCTTTCATTTCAATCTCACTGCTACTATTGTGGTTTCATCTAGTTGCCTAGGTAATGCTTGTTTCACTTTATCAAAATCTATAGGAACATTGATGATTGTCCCAAGCAAGCCATATTGTGCTTGTTTATATCCTAATTTCCTAATCTATGTAAAAGCTATGTGCAAAGACACAAGCCTTTCCTCTAAAGTAGTCAAAGAGTGAACAACATCTATTCGTGGATTTCGTCTTATTCTTGCAGGCATGGAAAAATATGGGATTTTATTATCTAATGTGGCTTTTATACATTGTTTGCAAATGGGCTGCCCTATTCCTTTTTTTTTTTTGGTTCATCTGAGTACAAAGCAAGGATAAATATTTTACAAGTGTAGCATCAAATTTACAATTTTTGTGATGGAATGAAGCATGTTGCAAAGAGAGCATGGTTGAGTGGGTGTGTCATTTATAGTTTGCAAGTATGACTAAATAAATTTTTGGATTGTATTGTTTTTTGTGCATATGCATATTTCTTTTGTTGGTTGATAAGTAGTGTTTGTCTTCTGGACCATAGAATATGTATATGGCCTATGTTCAATTTTGGTGAATGTAAAGCATAAGCCTTTTGTGCATTCCAAATTTGTTTTTTCAAAGAACGTAATGATTTTTGCTACGTTGGATTCTAGCTAGGATCACATAATTGAATTTTACTTTGCATATGCAAATAACAATGTGTTTGTGTAGTGTACATTTACTTTTTTAAAGAATGTAATGATTGTTGACACATTAGCTTTGGGGTAGCCTTGCAGGATTGAATTATTCTTGTGAGATTGGTAGCGGGTAGGAAAAAACTAGATGTTGTAGTCTATGGGATATTTGCATCGGAAACTTGCACATGGTGGATTTTCACTTTTAGAGAGCGTAATGTCTAATGTGATTTTAAATTTGTTTCAGTTGGTGTATGTATTGTTGTAGCTGTTTGTTTTTTTATGAGTACTAATTGTATTGTTTGTTGTTCCTAATTTGAAAGTGCTTGACATATGTTGAACACAAAGTGGATCCTTGATATGGATGTTGTGAGTCAATTGTTCTTTTTGTTGAAGTGGTTCATAATGAAAATGCCTCGAGCTACTTGTAAAGAAAATTAAGTTCATATTTTTTTTGGGCTTCATACAGTTAGAGTATGTTTTGGCCCTAGGATATGGAGATTCTTTCCATATGTGTATTGTTGAAGAAAACATGTGGGACAACCATACAACACAAAATTTAGATCCTTCAAGGCCACTTTGGACATATGGCATCCAATCATTTAAACTAATGATTGTAGCTGTAATAGGTAATTGTTGCTTCCTATGCTAGATTGATCAAAAGTGAAAAAAATAGCCAATGCATACTTGTTTTAAGCTACCAATAAATTCTCCAATGACTACACCATAAAAAATTGCAAATCAATTAGATCAAATTGTTCAGCAAGAAAAAAATCTATAGTAGCAAATGTAGCTACTCTACAAAGTCCAATTGTATCAAACATATTTTCTATTGTGTTCCAAGTGTTTTCCAAATTTCAATATGTGATTTTCAAATGTGGTTGGATGTTTTAGATGCAATTGTATGTATTTAGCTGTGAAAACACAGGCTCATAGTGGCCAGGAGTAGAAATTGTATCATGGAAATGAATTGATATTGCAGGATTACATGCATCCTTGTTAAAATGTAAGTACATTGTTTTGTATGTTAAATACCAAATGCACATTGGTATGTTTAGCCAATATGCTAGTCATTTTAGATAGAATGTGTTACCCCAAAGCCCTGTTTCACCACTATTGTTGATCTCTGTGGCTAAAAGCCTCATTCTTAATAGGTATGTGTTTCTATCATGTATATTAACAAAATCCATTAGGATTGTTGGGAGAAAATTAGTTTCATTGGAACCTAAAGTTGTAGGACAACAATTGTGAAAATATAAGAAATGATCCATAAGACCATTGCGTAACTATTTCGATGTATAATGGCAATGAAGCAAAACATGTACTATGTCAAATAGGCAATCACCAACTTTATAATTGAATGATTCAATTCAAAAACAATGTACATAGTGAAGAGCTTCATCGATTGACGTGAAAGGTGCATTCACACTTGGTTTGTAGGTTTCTACTATAATTGGTTGTTGTAGTAGTCTTTTGTCTTTTAAGATGATTGTTTGTAAGCATATTGCTAGATTTTGTGTCAAAGGAAAAAAGATAAAAATTGTATTGATGCTACTTAGTATAGTAATTACTATAAAATAATGTGCCAAACTTGAAACATTGAATACATAGAAAGAAGAATTGAAGAGACAATTACTCACCGTGATCAACAACAATGCATAATTTGTAACTATAGCCTTTGGTTCAATACTGTGCACTAAAAAGCCTACAAGACAAGAACAAATTCTTAATATCAATTCATGTAACTAAAATGAAACTTGTACTATGAATAATATTGAGCAGGGTAGTGGATATTTGAAAATCGACAAAAGAGAAACAAGCACGATAATCTATTACTCACATTGATCAACAACAATGCAAAACGTGTCATGATATCATGAAATCATAAATTCTACGTTGTCTAGATCCTACATAAAAGAAATAAAATAAATTGAGCAATAGCAAATGAATTGAGCTAAAGCAAATAAATTGAGCAAAAGCAAATAAATTGATCAGTTTTGGTATTAATCTATATATATATATATATATATATAGACACATACATACATACATATATACATATGTATATATATACATATATGTATTAATACAATAGTAACCTTGGAACTTCTAAGCATATTCTACTTTATCAATCTATAAACAACATAAAAAAAATTTGAGTAAAAGGGTATTATGCTTATTCATTTGGTCCAAGAAACCAAAGGAAAATGTGCAACATCCAAGAACAAAAGGATATTATGCTATATCTATATGTTGCAGAAACTAAAACTACAAAGTGCAATATGCAAGAAAATTTTGTTTTCTCAATTCCTAAGGGGCAAGATTTTTGCAATGCCCAAGGAAATTCCACTGTCTCAACATGTAACTAGCAACAATGTTTCAAGGTCCATGGAGACTATGCTTTACCAAATTCTTGCAACAAAATTGTATTTGCGAAATTATAGTTTTCCTTGTTACGATTAAAAACATAAGTGAAACTTTCTAATATAGAATTTGGTGACTGATTAGTAGTAACTAGAATAGAGTAGTTGTGACCAACATCGATGCCTAGATAATCATAGATGTTTCTGATTTTTTGAGGATGACCAATTTCTATAGGCTCCACTTTGCGTCCATGAACACCATCCTGTCAAAGGTTTGTTCTCTATCACACTTGATTCCTGTACCAAAACAAGGTCCATTACAAGTAATTGGAAGCAAATGGTCTAGTCCTTTTATGTATAATTGGAAATATAAGTGAAATATTGATTGAAATATGCAATTACCAACTATACAAAATAACTTTGATGAATGACACTGTAATAATATACAAGAAAAAGATAACAATAATAGATAAAGCACAAAGCAATACACTAGTTACGATTCTAAAACTCTAATGCTTAGTGCACTATGATTTAGATCTATGAAAAATATGATTTTAGACTCATATTTATTAATAGTAACCAAAGCTTACCTTGCTCCAGTGCAATTGAATAAGCATTTGGGATTTTTCCATCAATGACAACACCATCACGATTACATAAAGATCCATTGTTGTCAAGTGATTTCCTAAGGACTTGCACACAAGCAAGAGAAGACAATGTTAGACACTGGGAACACTGAGAGCAGGGGGGTGAATTACTATTCACTAATTTTAATTTCCAAAACAGATCTAAAACTATTAACAACAATAATTAAACTTCATATAGTATTTGCAACACATAATAGATGAAATCATGCAGTCACATTAATTAACACCATAACACCAGATATTTTTATGTGGAAACCCTGTTAGGGGAAAAACCATGGTGGAGATTAATCCACAATGTTTACTCTACTAAAAGTAAAATAGAAAGAAGAGGAATGCACTTGCATTCAGGCGTACTGCCTAGAGCTCACTGCTCAATAGGAAAGGCTCACCGCCTTACAAGCAAATTAATATTACAAAAAAAAATTGAACTGAGAGAACAACATCTACAAATTCCAAAATTTAGTTCCACTGAGGCTCTCAATTAGATTTTGGATCTCTTGATGGAATCACACTTTTGTTTTGCTCTGCTCTACACTGCTTAGTATACCAAAACTATTCTTCCCTCAAACAACTGATC
>VDFB02092296.1:0-17423 GCA_007258455.2 Sequoia sempervirens | reverse complement strand
GAAACTTTGCTTTGATGGCGTATACACACAACATGGATCAGGAGCTGGTGTCTTCTTTATCACCCCATAGGGGGACTGCATACCTAGATCATATAAATTGGTGTTCCCCTACACCAACAACATTGTAGAATATGAGGCTTTAACCATAGCTCTCAGAATAGTAGTGCAGTGGCACATCATGGCCCTTAGAGTATATGGAGACTCCTAGCTGATAATAAACCAAGTGAATGGTGAGTACCAAACTAAGGATGATTAGCTCACTCCATACAAGAAACTGGTGGAGACTCTCAAGGAATCCTTTATCGAGATCACATTTGAGTAGATATGCAGAGCCAACAATAGAGCTATAGACGCCATGGCAACACTTGGATCCCTACTGAACATCCCTCACAATGTCCCAAAATATGAATTCTTGGTAGAGTAGCTTCTTGTGCCTACATTCGAGGTACCATAATAAGAATTTGTGTGTAAAATCATTGGTCCCAGTGATCCCTAGTACCATGATATTTATACCTACCTATTAATAGGTGTCCTACCTGTTGATTTACCTTTAACCTTAAAATGAACCTTTGTCAAAAAGGCATCCCGATTTGTCATCCTAGGAGATACCCTATATTGTAGGAGCATAGAAGGAACCTTACTACATTGTTTAAACATTGAGGAGGCATTGACCTCTTTAATTGAGGTGCATAACGAAATCTGTGGTCCACACTCAAGTGGAATGTCCCTAGCCAAGAAATTGTTGAGGATGGGGTATTATTGGTCTACAATGAAAAGATAGACACATGACTATGTCAAAAGGTTCCTACAATGTCAACAGCATTGGGACCTCATCCATGCTCTAGCTAAAGAGCTTCATCCCACCATTACACCATGGCCCTTCTGACAGTGGGGGCTCGATCTCATCAAAAAAATCACTCCCACTTCATCTAATGGTCATAAGTTCATCATAACCGCCATTGAGTACTTTACCAAGTGGGTCGAAGCCATACCAATGACCTGTATAACAGGGAAGCAGATATCAAAGTTCATCTTGGACTATCTCATATGCCAATACAGTGCTCCCTAAGCTATTATCTCAGATAATGGAACACCATTTAAGAATTAGTATGTTCATGATCTATGTGAAAATTTCAAAATCCAACATCGCTTCTCTACCCCATACTATCCCCAAGGCAATGGCCAAGCAGAAGCCACAAATAAAACCATTTTAAAGATCCTCAAGAAAACAGTCAATGACGTAGGTCGTGACTGGCATTTGTAGCTCAATCCCACCCTCTGGGCCTACCGAACTAGCATTTGTACACCCACCAGTGCTACCCTCTTCTCCCTAGTCTACGGACTAGAAGCAGTACTCCCCATTAAGATTGATCTCTCGTCACTAAGAATATCATTGCAAAACCTCATCACAGATGAAGAGTACTGAGTATCAAGACTAAATGAGATGGAGCTACTAGATGAGCGGCGTATAGAGGCTTTAAATAATTTGCAAGTCTATCAGAACAGACTCAAGACGAGCTATAACAAGAAAATTATAAGCAAGAGTTTTTAAGTTGGAGAACTGGTGCTAAAGCAAAATCAGAAGAACGTCTGAAATCCAAACAACAAAGAAAAATTTAAACCCAACTGGTTGGGACCATTTGTTATCACATCAAGCTGTAAGTCAAGGGCATATCAGTTATCAACACCGTATAACCTTGGCAGAGCCTATGAAGAACTCCCATCTCAAAAAGTTTTATGCCTAATCTTTAATGGCGGTGAACTAAAAATCCAAAAAATTGTAGAAAAACGTCCTATAAAAATGGTTACCCCGATGAAAACCCTGCAAAATGTGCATCTTGGTGACAACAAAAAAAATCAAAAAAGAAAAAAATCCAAAAAAATGAGAAAAAGGATAAAAAAAAAACAAGTAAAGAGAAAAAAACATCCTCTAGTGAAAACCACTTCGGTGGCACTTTGGACAAGTACCTTGGTGAAAACTTGGCAAATAGGCGCCTTGTGTAAATAAGCACTTTCCATCCACTAGGATCCTTACGGCTTGTTCTGCATCATCCATCCATTATGTTTCCATAATCCATTACATTCAGATCTCCATCCATCACCCATCCATTTGACATCTGCATCATAGCTTGGTCCTATGTTTGTATCATGATCCCTCCTAGTACTACTCGGCCCATCCTCAAGGTCAGTTTGTCCTACCTTTATCAAATTATTTTATTACATCACGCTAGGGGCATGTTCTCATTGGATCAGATTCATGTATATTCTTGAATTCCTAAAATCAAAAATTGAAAAACATAAGAAAAATATGAAAAAAATCCCAAAACATTCAAACATCAAAATCCCAAAAAGGTCAAAAGTCATTCAAAAAGTCAAAAAAGGTTGTCTCATGAACTATGTTCCTTAGGCCTTCTTGGGAACGAAAAGTGTTTATCTTTGATCATCCCCCAAACACTCCTGTGCCCTCGGAATCATTATAATAAAGTCTCAACATTTAATCATGTATATCTTCATTTGTAAATTGGTCAAGTCAATGTACCGAACCATGTGGTATTTGTGTGTATAATATAGGCAAGTAGCTTAAATTCTTTTATCATCCCCTGCTGGGTCCCTAGGATTGGTCCTAGGGTTATTCCTCTCTGGTCAAAACCTAGGAAAACCCAAAACATTTAAAAATTGGAAAATCAAAACATTCATAAAACTTTGAAAAGGTCCAAAACAGCCCCAAACATTTCCCCTCAAATTCCAAAAAGATTCAAATAATTGAAAAAATCCATCCACCTCATCTCTCTTGCACCTGCAATAAATTCCACTCATAATAAATGATTATCATCCTCAACCTTTGGTGAAACAGTTGGAAACAAGTCTAGCAGGTTAAAAGTGAAAACTCAATTGTCAAGGTATCAAGTTTAGGTCAATAAGTAAACAAGTTGGTCAACTCTTTGTGTCAATAGTCTATCATCCAATTAGTCCCAAACCAATCATCTGATATCATGTCCTAGGATGTATCCTTCCTACAATGGGCATTATTTATATCTAAAAAGAACACTTTGGAGCAAACGTAAATAACATGCCAACCACTAATATGCTGCCCCAGGATGTGTCCTCCCACAATGGGCATTATTTATAAAACACTTTTGGATAAATGTGAAATAACGTGCCACCATCCACTAACATGTCCTAGGATGTATCCTTCCTACAATGGGTGTTATCTTTTAGCAATAGTTTTGGTTCTTATCCTTAAAAAAATATTTCCTTTTGGTTAACAATATAGAAGAACATCAGCTTGTTTGTTTACTTTATCTTTGTCTTTTGACTTATCTCTTTGCACTCATTCCAATAACCTCTCGATGATGTCCAAACAAATGGATTTAGACAGATAGGAATGGGGCAACAATCATTATCTTTTTTCTACTATGCTCGTTGGATGTTTTTGTAATATAACTTGGAAAATAATTTCTTTATTAGATATGTATGGAGGGTGTTTTAGGTAGATTTTTGACTATTGCATTGATAGGTTATACCTTTCTGTGTTTTGGTCTGAGATGTTTGAAACTTCTAAAGTGCATCCTAGCAAGGTTTCCATAAGTTAGGTGTGAACAAGAATACTCCTATCCATTTTTTGAGTCAAGGTCCATCACACTAAGTGCAACGCCATCCTGGTTCTTTATACCTTGATGCATCATGCTTATGCATGTTATCAAACATAAGGTAAGTGGCCCTTTTAAAATCCCAATTCTTGATAAGAAAATCATCCACTTCTCATCATCATCTCTCATAAAAGTGGCTTGTTGGATCCTCTTGTCATCATCTCATTTCTTATTTCTTCTTTTCCACACTAACATCATGCAAATATAGTTAATCATCATCGCCAATGCATCCACAAACCATTAACATAATGCATATCACATCATATCATATAAGAAACATTTATCATCTCACATGCATGTTCATCATCATAATATACATCTGTTAGTCTAAGCATATCATAAAATCATACATTTTCATAAAACATCCATTTCATAATCATATAGGCATCATCACATCATATCATCACTTAAGTAGTTTAGGATAATATAGATTGGTTACTCTAAGCATCTTAAAACCATCTCATTTGCATTATCATCATAACCATCCATCTGTCCATCTTGAACGTCTTTATCACGAGATCTACCCTCAAATCGAATCTTTCACTAGATCTCTCGAGGGGGAAATGTACCAGTGTACTCTCTACTGGGGCATCTGAATTTTTTTTTGAAATTTTTTGATTTTTGACTGTGGAAAATTTATTCTTTGAACCAATGTAACAAGTACATTGCTTCAAAGAGGGGTAAAATGTAGGAATGCAAAAATTTCATTATGCATTTAATTGCATTCATATCAAATCCATTCATCAAATAAATCAAGTCTATTTGATTTATCTCTAAGGTAATCCATTTAAATTAAATAAATCAACTTTATTTAATTTGATCCTAACATCACCCTCTTTGATTAAACAAATCAAATCTTTATTTAATTAAATCTAAAATCATTTTCCATCTCCTTTTGATTTAGTTTAATCCTTAAATCTAAGTCAAATGAGTCAAATCACCTAATCCTCTTTTAAATGAACTAAATTAGGATTAAATCTAATCTAATGCCTCACATTCTCTAAATTTTCCCACTTGCACAAATAAAGGATTTTAATTAATTTATTAAATCCTCATTTTCCCTCAACAAGGCACCTTTGGAGAATATTCCCTCAAGTTTTAAATCTCCCTCCAAATTGACATGTACATCCAACAAGGAATTAATTCTCCTCTTACATGTCCCCCACTTAGCATTTAAGCCCCTTTTTCTCCCTCCAACAAGCCAAATTTGAAATTTGAAAAGGCCAACTAATGTCATTTATTGGCACATTGACCAAAACTTGCACATTCTCTATCCACTCACATTTGGACAAGTGGCTCCTTCCTATTGGTTGAATCTTTGTCCCACATTCACCCATTTTTCATATTTCTCCATCTTATCATTCTATAAATTGGAGGTCTCATTCATCATTTTAACATCCACAATTCATGCAAAGTTACTCTCTTCACATTGAGAGCTGATTTTTTCCACTCCATCTTCAAGGAATTTTATCATTGAGCTTGTCAAGGGTTGGGGAAGGGTCACTTTTCACAACAAAGTGACACCAATCCACTCTAGAATAGGTGTGCATTATGTTTCTTTCATGCTTCCAATTAGTTTGTTTTGTTATCTTGTTTGAGATGCATTATGCATTATTTCATAGGAGTATTTATGCATTTACATGAACTAACCCCATTACTAACTAGTGTTGGAGTTTAAGCTTTGTGCAAATTTTTAGGTACTCACAATAATATTTTTTATTATGACAATTGATTATCTTTTATGATTTTTGGTCCATGAAGTTGTTTTAATGATAAGTATATGATGGGCAATAATGTGCCGGGTTTAATTTATATAAGTAAGGCTTATAATTTGTGTATAATGAGGTTATATTTGAACTATTCTTTTATTATGGTTTGGTATCAAGGAAGGTTTTTAGGTTGAATATCTTGATTTTGTTATGGGATTCTTCAATTTCCAGAGGCTAGGGAACCATTTGAATGAGTTGTTTATTCTATTTAAGTCATGAAGATCATTTGTTTTAAATGTATTGTTTAATAGCCATGCATGTTGTATTTGATTACCTATATGGTAATTGAGAGTAAAATTATTTACATCATGATTGGATTGTGGTCAAGATTCAATTTGTTTGTGCATGATGGCTATCTTTTGGCTTAATATGTGTTATGATATTGTAAAAGGAAGAGTGGCTTTTGTTAGGGTCCGGTACCCAAAGTGGTAGCTAGGGTAATCTATGAGAAGTTATTAATTCAGTGAAAACCTTAATAAATGTACCTGAGGTTCATTAAATAATAATTCAGATAATTGGAATGCCTCGCCTAGTGCCTTAATGCCTATATAGGTTAAGGGTAGGTTTAGATGGGCTGGAATGGCATGGTCGATCACTTTGTCCTCTTGAAAAGTGAATCGGTTCAACATAAGTTTGTTTAGGCGTCGGGAATCGGTAGAGATTGTCGGGGTAACTCT
Organism: Sequoia sempervirens; assembly: GCA_007258455.2. NCBI lineage: Eukaryota > Viridiplantae > Streptophyta > Pinopsida > Cupressales > Cupressaceae > Sequoia > Sequoia sempervirens. The sequence continues at coordinate 11,327 of VDFB02092296.1, read as the reverse complement.
TGATGAGGGTTGATAATCTAGGAAGATTCAGCAGAGTAACCTAGAACAACTGTGTGATGACACTCTTATCCTTATACAAGTTTTGAGGTCTCTTATGTAGAGTCACCTTTTGTATTGTTGTTGCCTCTAGGAGCTTTTTAGTGATCATGTGATTTCATACTTTCATGTCATTATGTGTTTGTCAGCCATGTGATGTCATGTTCTATTCTTATGTATGTTGTTTGATTGATATGTTGACCTAATATTATCTCCTATCACAAAGGGAGTGGACCTTTGGGCTCCATGCGGTTTGGAGGAAACCATGCTATTTCCTCCATTGGGTCCTCTTGCAGATGTTGTTATACTTGGATAACATTGTTTGTGGGACAGGTTCTTGATTCTTCACTATTCATGATGTTGGAAACTGAGCGTACTCATGAATGAGGCCAACAAATGTGATATGTTCTTCATATTTATTGTATTTTCTCTTGGTATCTATGAGAGAACTTTTGTAGTGATATTATGTAATATGAGATTTATTATAATCTCACTTGATGTAATATGATTATGTAACTTGACTTTATAAATTTTATGAAATTGTATCATTCATGAATATGATATGTACTTATTTTTTATGACTTTATATTGACGTGATCTTCTTATTTGTAAATGTTTAAGTAATGTCATCTTGGAATCCTAAGAACGTTTGTGCAATCAAATGACTTAAAAAAAATAAAAATCAATTAATTGTTACTTTAAGCTTTGTTTTAATGGATTCCTTGGTGTGGTGTTACTTTATTCTTTGTTTGAATGGCACTTCAACTGGAATCACATCGTGGTAATTGATATAGAGAAATTGAAGCATATGGTTTTTCCATTGGAATAAAAGGTTGAATGTAGAAATTGGCATGAGAGAAAAAAATTATCTTCAATTGGTATCAGTCAATGGAGGAGCAATGTCCCTTTTTCATTGCTAAGAAGTGAAGGTTGCAACATCATGGTGACCTAAGGGAATACATTCATGCTCAAATCATTTGAGTATGACCCTCTATAGTAGCATGGTGAGTGTGACCATTTTCTATTGATGTCAAAGGGGGAGAAATTTGTGTAGTTCCTCATAAGTGTGAGAAAAGGAGAAGTTACATCAAAGGTGGAGAATTGAGAGCTTAGATGTTATCCACATTTAGTAGTAGATCATTAGAAGTTTGAGCATTCAGTTTTTCCATTAATGGAAAAGGGGGAGATTGTTGGTATAATGTTTTCATTGATGTAAAAGGAGGATCAGATGAGAGATGGAACTAATCCTATATAGGAGATTGTTGGCATGATGAAAGAGGATCAAAGATATGAGATATGTTGGAACTGGTTTTGAGAAGAGAATGTTGGTGTTGATGTCAAAAGGTGTCAATGATGTCAAGTAGAGATAAGGCATGGAATACAGTAAATATGGTTCTTGAAGTATGTGGATTAGCTATTAGTGTAGAAGAAAAAATTGATCAAAATGCTGCAAAGCTGAAATGTTGTCATCTCTCGACAATAAGTTCTTCTAGGTATTTGATAGCAAATTTGGTGTTAGATTTGATATCTATTTTTCAAGGGAATTCTAGAGATGTGCTCTATAGGTCCAAAAGTTGTAGTATGCATTCAAAATGTAATTTTTTATGCTCTTGGGTGATGCTAAGGTTTATTAGTTAAACCCTAAGATTATTGTAGTCATGGCGCCTTAACAAATTTTTGATCTCGACATTGGCTACTTGTTGTAGGTTGCAGGTTGCAAGTAGTTCAAGTAATGACTTATGTCATTGGTGTCATATGGGAAACTACCCCCTTTTCCTAGCTCTTAATAGTTACACATCTAGCGGCTCATGGAGACAACACCTTATCGGAGCGAGTTACCATGATGTCCCCTTGACATGGTGATAATGGCTTGATCAAAGGTTGAGATCAGAACTTGGAAATCTGGCGACTATCGCTATGGGTTTTTGCATCATGACTAGGTATTTGTGTATTCCTTTGTTTTGCATAATGAGTGATGGAGTACAATAAATGGCTATAAGAAAGAAGATCAGATGGTGGAAGAAGTCAGTAGTGGGTCCTAGATATGACATCAATAGTGTACACATGGCCTTGGAGAGAACTAAAAGTGATGACATGTGCTCTAGGTTGGAAAAGCCTTTTCTTGCATCGGGGTGATAGTTAGAGCTTGGGGAGACCTTATGTGTGGTTCCTTTGACGTCTTGATGGGACCACATTAGGGTAAGAGGTGAATGCCAGAAGGAGATTATATACTATCCCTTCAATGAAACAATGAAGTTGGATTGAGGTGATAGTGGTGATTCGAAGAGTTGATAATTTAAGTCTCTTCAACACTGTGATGAATGGAAGAAGGTGTGGCGTTGCATATAGGTGGGGAAATGTGGTTAACCGACATGTCATATTACATGATAACAAGGGTGAAACATTGTCCATGGAGAATGACATCTCTAAGGTTCATCAAATGGACTGATGGACATTGGTGAAACTTGTTAAGATGTCCCCTTGACATTCTGATAAGAGCTCAATCACATAGATAGGTAGGTTTCAGAAAGAGTTGGTGTTGTGTCCCCTTGACATGATGAAGTCACGATGATAGAAGATAAATAGTGTCATGGCTGGACCCAATAGGTTGATGATGTAGTGTGATAAAAAATAAGGAATTGAAACATGTCAAGGATGTGTATGACAGGTGGTGCTAACTCTTCATCGTGGAGACATATGAAGATCAATGAAATATGATAGTCAATCTCTTTGATATTCTGAAAGAGTTTCATAGAAGATAATTCACCTGATCAAAAAAAGTTCATCTCATGTCCCCTGAACTCAACGAAGTCATGGAAAACATCCATGTAGGACCCAATATGAAGGTGACATCGATGGATGATGATGTATACTAGCAGGTTTCCAAGAGTGATTGTTTGATATACTAATTTGCATCATTGTTATGAGTCATATGGCAATGACATGCATGATAGATGGTGATGTGGGATTGTGTTCTTAACAAGTGGTATCAGAGACAAAGGTGACCAGTGTGACAAAGATGTTAGTCCCTTTCATAGAACAAAATGTAGCAATATGCTTTGGCCTTTAGGATTGAACCCTAAAATTGATGGCACATGATTAAAGGTGATAGATCTGATGGTGATGTTTTAAAATTATGAATGTTGAACGATGGATCTTGGTGTGGAAGAGAAGATCGATGATCAATATTCAAACATGAGGATGTTAAATGGTCAGGTCTATGTGAATAGGGTTTTGACTAGTAATTGACATAGAGGAAGGAATTAATTGGTCCAACTGCACTTATGACAAATTTCAGTGAAGATTTGATCTATTAAGTGGCATCATAGTTGAGAAAGGAGATGAAGATCAGATTGATTGAATAGAAGAATGCATTAAATGCATATCTAATTCTAGGGTTTGACAAAGAGTCGATTTGGGGAAATTCCCTATGATAGAATTTAATGTGGAGGTGGCTCGATGTAGAGGTATGGAAATATATGGTAAACCCTATCAAATGTCTTAATGATGAGTTGGACGATGGTGCAAGGCTCAAGGTGGACTAGTCATTAGATAGTGAAGATAGTAAGTATGGAAACCATAAGAAAATATTTGAGATGATCTAGATGGTGCTGCACATCACGAGGTACAGACAACAAGTCAATATAGAAAAAAGACAATATGATATTGTCTAAGTGTTGTATCTATTGTAAAAGTGTAGATTCTACAATTGTAGAGTGTGCTGAATAGAGTCATGTAGCTAGGTATGTAGCAGAGGAAGTGTGATGAGAGAGTAGTGTAGTAGAAAGAGTATGCACAATCAAAATGAGTAGAACCTAAACAATATAGAGATTCAAATTTGGGTTAATATTAAGAGAGTTATAACCAAGATTATTTTAAGTTTAGAAGAGAGTGTAGAGAAAAGAGAGAAGAGAAGTGTAGAGTAGAAGGAGCAAAGAAGAGAAGAGAAAAGAGAGAGTAGTGAAGAGAAGTGTAGACATATGTGTTGTTGAGATTGTAACATCAACAACAAGGAGTAAGTTGTAGTGGTTGCAATGCATAGTTGATCAGTTGCAAAGTAAGTTGCAACATAGAACTATGTTTAATAGAATAATTTTTAATATTTGCATTGTGAATTTTATTAGTTGGTGTCATCAGATAACTAAGTTGGTGCTCAGTGTAGGGGATTGGAGTCTCCTTGGAGTTGGTGTTTCTTTAGGTTGGTGCCCTAAACATTATAACAAAATATTTCTATATGAGGCTAGATTAGGATCGTAGATATTAGCAACATTTCTCACCATGGTTTTTACCATCTTTGGTTTCCCACGTACATCTGGTGTTATGTGATGATTTTGTGTGCATTTCTGGTTATCTTTATGTGTTTATTTAATCTACACATTAAAGGCTTAAGTAAACCGCACTAAAGTATTTGGAGCTAAAATGAATTAATTTGCACTAAGGTTTTAAGGGATAGATTTTAATATCTATTGATTCACCCCCCCTCTTGGTAGATTATTTTCTTCCAACAGAGAAATGGGGAGGTGCATAAAAATGGGGTATGATGAACCAAATGGGATCTATCTCTCTTAATTTCATTAGGAAATGAGATCCACATAAAGAATTTTCTTATAACCCTTAAGTGAGTCAACTCCAAATGTGAATCTTCATATTTCCTTATGTTTGAAGGACGAGGGTTAGGTTCACCAGGAACTTTTGGGGAAAGATTAAAAAATAGAAAAATAACCCAATCATTCCAAATTAAACTTGAAACAATGATATTAAACTCAAAATAAGCATAAACATAAATCAAAACTCGGATCAAGGAAGGGAAAATATATTTTTATTTTTCACCAAAAGTTAGTTTATGAAGTTGATCTGAGACTCATTCTACAATGGGCACAAATTTTTCCACTATCAAGGTTTTTTTTCCACTTCTAAGAGGCTCTGCTAATATTTGAATCTTCCAATTCATCCAAGTGACGGTGTCAGAATGTTGGAAATAGATTTTTGTAGATAAGTTTCTATTAGATGACAACTTTTATGACAACTTTTGCAACTTTATCAACTTCTTCAAATTTTCTCTTCAAGAGATCTTCAAGCTTTCTTCCACCTATATTTTCTTTTGGGTGAACAGGGGTTTGCCTCAGTCAAACCCCATTTTGGTAATCAAACCTTCAAATGAAAAGAAACATGAAAGAGGGAATGAAAAATGAACAAAGCTATGTTACCACTCAACAAACCCTTGAATAAACCTTGGAATATAGATCTATAAATTGCATGAAATGACCTCAATGTATGTGGATCTTGAACTTTGAATGTTTCTTGAAATAGTGCTTTCTATGCTTGATTTGATCATAAAACCTACATCACAATTTTAGCTCCAAAAACATGCATGATGCAAGAATAATTTTATATGACAAATTGGATCTTGAATGCTACAATAAAACTCTAATAAATCTACTCTTGAATTCTCTTGATGCTCTCCAAAATTCTCTTGAATTTCTCTTGTGGGGTCTCGTGAAATTTTAATGTGAAACATAGTGAAATAACCTTATATTTATATGTATGTATTCTTTATTTCCTAAAATTCAAATATCACAAGCCGACATTGAATCACATACTTGAAATCATTAAAATACCACCAAAAATATAATTTAAATTTAGGTCTTAAGGTCAATGGAGGACTGATTGACCCATGGGAGAATGGGTCCTAGGTCCCCAAACCTAGGACACACATTGCTCATTGTGAAGTGTTATGTTAATTCATTAATAAATGATGGGTTTCCTCTTTCAAAAATGTAATTAAATAGGCTTGGAAAATGAATTAAAGGGACAATTAAGGCATAATTAAGCTGAATTAATTAAGGGAGCCCTAAATAAATGTGAAAGTGTAAAGGGATACACTTTACTACACTAAATTAACAAACGATTAAGCCCAAATTAACTATGAGGACCAAAACAAGTGAAAAAATATAAAGGGATACATTTCTCGTCATTATATCACCAATATTCAATTATTTAAAAGAAGTTACCTTTCTCAAACCAGCTACTAAAAAACTAGAGCTCATATTTGAAAACTTACAGGTAGATATATAATCCTAGCAGATGTCTTATATAGGCATTCCTTCAATGGACTGTTGCTTTAACAACTTAAATCATGAAAAATTCCTATAGCCCTTGAGGAAGCTCATGCTCATTCTTGTGGGGGCATTTTGGTGGAGGATTATTAGTTAAAAAGTTAATTTTCATAGGATATTATTCATTTAACATGGAACAATATTGTTTTTTATTATATCAAGAGGTGTCACAAATGTCAAGAGCATAACAATTTTTTTTATACTCCTACATGTGAACTTTGTACCCAATTTCTTACTTGGTTATTTTTCATTTTGGGTTCTAGATCTCATTGGAAAAATTTCCCCTCCTTCCTCTTCTTAACATAATTTTATAATTACTATGATATATTACTTCACAAAGTGGGTAGAGGCAATTCCTCTTTGTTCCATGACTGTTGAGGAAATCTATCATTTCATCTTAGAGAACATTATTGCTAGATTATTTCTTTCATCTATATTAGTTTCAAATAATGGGACAACATTTAAGAACAATGAAGTAAAAGATTTCTTGGAAACATTTCATATTCAACACTGTTTTTCAACACCATATTACCCACAATCTATGGTCAAGTGAAAGAAACAAACAAAAACCTTAAATAAATCCTACATAAAATAGTAAGTAAACATAATAAGGATTGGCACACTCAATTGTCTTATGCATTGTGGGCTTATCGCACAAGTATACAAACATCAATAGGAAATACACCTTATAACCTTCTTTATGGTATTGATGTAATTATACCCTTATACTTAATGCTCCTTTATTATGAATTTCTCTTAGGGGCCTCATTGATGACAACACAGAGAAATGATTACAACTACTAGAAATTCTTTATGAACAACGTATAAATTCTCTCAAGCATCTCCAAGCTTACTCTAAAAGAATGCAACATAGTTACAATAATAATGAAATTCCTTGCTTATTAAACAAAGGGGATTTAGTATTATATAAAAATCAATGTAATGTTAATGCCACCCAAGGTAAAAAAGGAAAGTTTACTTTGAATTGGTTAGGACATTACGTAATCAATGAAAGTTATGGGTCTAGAGCATATAAACTAATGGAAATGGATGGCACACCTCACAAAGAACCTATCAATGTTGTATATTTGTGCAAATACTACACTTAACATCCCTTTTGAATATGTATATTAAAGAATTTTGTTAAATTAAGTAGATATTTTTCTATATTATATCACATTGCTTCATTCTTGACAAACATTCTTGGTGTATCTTGGATTATATAAAGTAATATTTCATTAATTTTAATTATTACTTTATTTTACATGCTATTCAACCATCTTTGTGTTATGTTAAATTAGAGAATTACATGCACTTAATTTATAAATTAGATCATAAGAAGAATCTATTTTGACATATCATGCTTAGTAAGATAACAATTAGATCATGAAGACATTTATTGGGTATGTAGAATCATGATGTGGGCCAAAAGGGCAATAAGATGGGTATGTATTTACAACTTTCTTCTTATCCAAAATTGATAAAACTAAAAGGGTTTCTTTTGAAAATGAGATTCTCGTACCTTTCCACTAATATAAAATTATTCCCTTTACTTTGAATTTAATAAGTAATTATTATTCATTTTCATTCAAATTACTTAACACAAAGTCCCTCGATTAATAGACTAATTGAAATTTTTTTATAGCTTCAATGGTATCACATTTTTGGAATCCAAAACATGTGTCACATTCCTATGCTTCACATACTATAGGATTAAAAAAACAAAATTGAATTTCATGAATTTGCACTAAGATGGCTCTATTATTACCTAGTTTTTATATTTTTAAAAGCTGTACTAAAAGTCATAATTTGAATTATTTACTTGGAAAAAAATTAGATAAAAAATATGCCTCACATTGGGATATGAGTCCCTGAAGTTATATCTAAAATCTTATAAAAAATATTATCATTTAATTGTGGTTAGGTGGTTAGATAGACACTAATTCTTTATTTTTCCTAAAATTTAAGTACCACTGCATTGAATTTCAAATTCTCACCAAATAGATTTTTTTTTTTAAAAAACCTAGTAGCTTAGAAACTACATTCAATTTTCTACAAAATTCCCATTCTTACATATTTTAAAAATAATATAGATAGCTTATTCAAATTTTACCAAGTTGCCTTAACTCTAATTTTTGATTTTTTTTGCCACTTCTATGGGCATTTTTTCCATGATGATCTTGCACATACCCTATTAAATAATCTTACCAATATTTTTAGTAGATCACATTGACATCTAAAACGAAACCAAGAACTCTTGGAAATAAAACATGCTGATATATATAGAAGATTATAAAGATTATATACATGATCACCATAGTAATAAAATGTGGTGTGATATAGCACAATACACCTAGTGAGTCCTATGGCTACTAGACTCCTCGATAACTAGTTTCAGCACATCAGGAGATAGTAGAGTAGGAGTGGCTCATAGAGCTCATTTGATATCAAAGGCCTCATACCTCACCTCTAGCTATACCCTCACATACGAGTGCTAAAATATGTTCCTATTCTCTCTAATCACTATCCTCTCAAAGTCTAGTAACCTCCACTAACAACTTGTTGAGTTCTGATTGCATGAAATCCTATGCCTCACTCTCGAAAGGAACCTGGGTTTCTTGAAGATCCTCATATGTAGTCATAAGCCCCTCATAAGTAGCTCTAATCTCCTCATGTGTGGATCTTGATTCCTCCTCCCAAGCTATGAACTAATTGATCATCCTCATAGCATCACAATGAACTATCCTCCATCTCACTAAGGGCTCAAATATGTCATCATGGTGTCCTATGCTAGGTGGTGGCCTATACTCCACTTGTACTACTTGATGTGGGGGCATAGGTGGTGTCATATCTGTAGTGATTCCACTGAAGAAGTCTAGCTGCTCACATGTCCCCACTGTAAGAAAGAGAGAATAACTTAAGTCAAAATAAAATTAATGCATGGTTAAAAACATAAAAGAGATAAATCACATTTCATCACCTAGATCACCAATCTACAAGACAAGATATTGATAGGTGTGGAGATGAAAAACCTAACCCTTCTACTTGTCCCTCCTTGTGCTTAATTGGCTTGATTTTACTTTAATTTAATGTTACAATGTGGCCCACACATTCACATTAGGTCTTGAATCTTTATGAATCATTAAGACTTTATGATGTCTTGTAAAAATGTTTTGAAGTGTTGTAACACATTTTCACACTTTTCTAGAATCTTCTTACTATAATTCATCTACATACCCCCTTTGTATGACTTACCAAGTCTTATTTTAAAGTGTTTTAAAGTCTTGTAACAAAATTTCACACTTTTCTAGGCTTTCCATCAATAAATACACCTTTCTTATCCTTTATTTGGCCCCTTTATGCACTTACAAGCCTTAAGTAAGTGTATTTTTAAATATAAACCTGAAAAACATCATTTAAGACAACTTAATTCCCGACACCCATTCATATGCCTTGAGTGGGACTCATTCGCCATTAGGGGTGAATGAGTCCCTCTTGGCATAAAAATCAAAATAAATTCAAATTATTGACAGATTTTTTATTTCTTAAGAGCTAAGGTTAGCCTGTAATGTTGTATTTTTTAGAAATTAGGGCATAATTGTGTATAAATATATTCATTTTAAACCCCATTCATTCAAGTATTCATTCATGCATTCAATCCATCATAGCATTCAAGCATTTAAGCATCTTGGACCAACATATCTTCAGACTTCCACTCAAGGGTTTCATGAGTTTATGACATTGCATGTTATTTTTGATCATTCTCTCTTTATTTATTTCATTTTTAAGGGTTTGATTACCAAACTGGGGTTTGACTAAGGTAAACCCCTATACTCTAACCCTTAAAACTTTTTCCCCTCTTTGCATGTGTGTTTTGCAGGTCTTGTATGCATATTTGTCAAAGAGATAGGTCTTAAAAGTGTCATCAAATTGTTGAAGATCATTCAATGTCAAAAAAACCGTATTTGAAGCTTGGAGAACACTTTCCCATCAATTTTTCTAGATTCGGATCCGGTAACTTGTCAGGCAGAAAAGTGCAGATCAGGACCCACAGAGTTGACCCTTGAATTTTCAAAAATTTGCAGGTGGAATAATTCACCATCTATGGTGAATGATTCCCACTACCAAGCTAGGAAAAGTGGTTTTTGAAGTTTTATGTTCCCGATATCCTGAAACCTATTTTGGCATTTTTCACTAGAAACAAGACTAGTTCGCCACCTATGGTGAATAAGTCCTAGTGGGCTTCAATAGTAAACTTTGTAGCATTCCAGAACCTCTCCACATCAGCTTTTAGTCTCCAGTTGCACCTCATTTAGTTTCATTACATTTTGTTATTGTTTGTTTATGTTTTTAGTTCTTTTTGCATATCATAGCGTGTTTTCAAACACTTTGCATTTCTTAGTTTTGCATAACAAATCAATCTATTTTATCAGTCCTTTTCATTTAGATCATCTCATCTAAGAATATTTCATCCATATTACATTAATCTTGAGTGTGAAGATAGCCAGTTTTTACCCTATCCCTTTCCTTTTAGGTGAAAAACCCTAGAAGTGAAAGAGAACAGGGTACCAAAACCCGTGTTTACAATAGGATACAAGAGGAACACTATTGGGACTCCTCACATGAGTAGGAAGGGTGGTTGGTGTAGGAGGGCTACACTCTTTGTGCTCATTAGATGGCATGCCTATTGTAGCCACTATCTATACTCAGGTAATGCAAGGGTGAAATGTCGATCTCTCATCAAGGGAATCCATGGCCTCTATTGGCTCCACTCTCATTGGTTGCTAATCCTCCTCTACATCCTCTATCATATCATCATCTTTAGTGTCACCATTCACGACTACATCCTCTCTCTCATCTTCGTGACTCAAAAGAGGTTTAGTGTCACTTGCAAGGTGATTGTCAAGGAAGATGTGTGGAGGTTATGCTCTTGTCCATCATCTCTCATAGCCTATAGTGGTTCCTACATCATTCAAATTAGATGTTGGATGTACATCCTAGTCGTCATCATTTGAGTCACTGAAATCAAAGTCGTTGATGGTAAGATGATGAATGTCTCCTAGATGGGTAGCACTACATGTAACTCTCAAGTATTAAGGCTGTGGCTTAGGTGCTACCTAAACCTATCTGAATTGATACATAATGTGATCATAATAAATGACATAATAATATATT
>VDFB02092295.1:0-19908 GCA_007258455.2 Sequoia sempervirens | reverse complement strand
AAATTTGGGATCTTGCAGCCATCGTGCTCATGCGTCTCCAAAAGAATGATGATATCCTTTCCTTTTGCAATGGGCCCTAAACCAGGTCCTCTTCTCCACGGGTAACATCTACAATTCCTACTTACCATTGACAACTGATCGTGGGGGGCCTCGAGTTCCTATTTTTGATGTGTAATTTTGTCACTAAGTTAAGCTTTTTCATTTTGTAACCAAGCCCATTTTCCTTCCTTCCTTGCTGCCTTTAATTTTTCTCATTCTTTACGCCTCTCTTCTTGTTGTACTATTGTTAAGTCTTCATTAAAGTATATTTGAATACCTTTATGGAACTTCTTGTTCCTGAGCAGCCCGTTCTTATCTTCAATATTCGCCAAAGTGACTCTTACATACCTACTCTTACCATTTTTCACCCATTTTCCAATTCTGTTTGCTTGTGAAATGACCCTTATATGCCTGCTCTCGCCATATGTTTGCTTCTTGTTTGCTTATTGAATTACAAGACAATACGTGCAACCTAGGTACATCGTGATTACATCAAAGCTGTGAGAGAATGACAAATGGGTAATGCCGACATTCACTTTTCCAACTTATTCTTTGTCTCGATCGCCCACTTGGCAATACTAATATTTAAACTATTAACCCCCCCTCGATATATGTGTCCATTATTTTATGTTGAGATGAGCATCGATACTTCAAAGGTACGTTCTTCTACTTACAACACCACAACAGCGATGTTAACCTGTTCCCTCCGATAATGCATATTTTGGTAATCGGGTGATTATTAGATTTATATTCTATGAAAAGAAGTAGATGCAGGCTAGGCCAAACTACCTAATTTCTACTCAATCGCGCCAGATCAAAAGAAAATCATTGCTTGCTCACACTGAACAACGTGTCAGATCGTATTGGAATATTGGTTTTAAATGCATCCAACGTGGACACCTGTCGTTGAGAACAGATCTTTTTGAGCCACATACATCTTCCAAATAGTTGGCATATATCACAGTTGTTGACAGGGTGGAGGTGGGAAAAGTAGGAGATGGGACCTCCTTAGAATGCTCATAATCAACAGAACTTAATTGCAACCCAATAAGTTTATGTTTTTAAACTCCCATTTTATGATGACAGAGTGTTGTTCCTAAAAAATATCTAATACACTCAATTTATCAGATGTGTAAAGTGTTGCTTTGGGATCACAGCTGTCCATGAGTAAATTTTAGTACCTCACAAGTCTCCCATCTTCTTCCAAAGATCTTTTGTTGTGGCTTCTTCATGTACATTATGTTGGTTTCCAAAGTCACAATTCAATAAGTCTAGAGTGATAACCTATTTGAGCAAGGATACAGGTTTGTCTTGTAGAAGATAAATGGGCTCATCAATTGAGTATGAATGATTAAAGGTAAACGTTTGAAAGTGGGTAGTATCTACTTCATTTTGGACATAGTTTAAATTGAGTAGGGCATTCCCGGAGATATCATTAATGGTACATTTAATTAATTATCATGAAAATTAATAAACTAACAACAATTATATCCGATGTACACTTGGCCCTAAGATTTGTCACTAGGTCAAAGAATAACTAGTTATTTGTAAAACCTCTTATTGAGCTAATAACCACATCCTTGCATATGCACCCAAATATGATAACAATACAATCACCCCATTTAATACTTAACCTTTCATATGTAATATATTAGGATAAATATTTAAGGAAATACTATGTAAAACCTTCTACAAATGTTTAATATCCTAAACAATTAAAATTTGGGTTTAAATATTTTAACCCTATGCTTGCAAACGGTAATAACCCAAGATAATATATTAGGGAAAATATTTAATCACACTTTCTAACAAATGTTTCTTAGATTTAAATACCTAACCAAATATGGTAAAAGCCTAGATTGCGTGTATGTTTAGACAACAACAATAATGTTTCCTTCTTAACTAGTGAACCAACAAATAACATATGAAGTCTTGAGTATCTAGCCCCAATGACTACTTAACATATTTATTTTGAGTGTGAATATTTTAACCAGATTTTAGTAGAAACTAGATTTCTATTCACAATTTGTACAAAACATTAATTACCCAAACAATGGATCGAACCATAAGGAGAAGATAAAGTACAAAAAGATAACTTATATTAAATGACCATAAAATCTATTATAATTTGTTACTGCAACAATAACACTAACTTGAAATATAATGCACAAACCCTAAATTAAATGGGTCATGGATAGAAAGAAATGGATGCTAATGCTAATTCCAAAACTAGGTTTGAGCATCCCCTTTGTTAAGAATAAGATTACAAAGAAATATATAGTAAAATGAATGCAAAAATAAAACATAAAATAACACAAAACATAGAGACATGGATCTATGTTATTCACCTGATATGAGCTATGCCCACAAAGAAAGCACTAGTTGTTCCTTTTTATTTGTCCAACAAAGTAAAGGGATACAACCTGTTACACATCTATTATATCTTCATCTTCTCTCTATCACAATCTCCACACACACTACATAATTATAATACAATGCCCTCATAAAAGAGGGTTTCCTTCTAGGGAAAAATACCAACATAACCTCTATTGTCAAATCTATGAGATAATGATGAATGCTCTAGATTTACTATGAAAAACTAATATTTTATAATTTAATTATGTATCTAAAATTTAGCTTCAATGGCACTATTCTCAAACCCCATCAAGGGGATGGCCCCCTTGACCCTAAAAGGGGGGAGCCCCTAAAATAAAATGGGCTCCAAACGTGGCTGCAAAAACACCAAAAAATAGACCTTTAACAAGATCAAGCTCCATTACCAACACCCTTGAATAATTAAAAATTTTCATGGAGATATCCATTTACATCTACTATGTTCATTTAATATTTTTCCTATGATAGATTACAAGGCATATCCCTTCCCCATATAGATAAAAGTTGTACCAATTGATCCCCTAAAATGTCATGAGATACTTATACAACCAAGATATTAGCTCAATGGCCAACCATAATTATATTCACTTATCTTGTATACATCATTTTGTTACAATGCACTTTATTGCTTAGGCAAGGTCTTTGGAGGTTACATGCAAGTACAACAATATAAAACATAATCATCCTTAGATCTACAATTGGGTGGCCTCAAGAAACAAAATCATCTTTTATATGCTCAAATAATTTTTGTGGTGTCACTTGTATGCCTATAAATGATAGGATTCATTTATCACATCAAGTTTGTCGATGCCTATTTTCATTGTTTGCACATAGTTTTGTAATTGGATTAATGCACCTATGGAGTTTAATAACATTTCAAAAATATATAGATGATTGTACACATCCATTGTAATTAAATTTAGGCATAACGACATCTTGGGAAGTACAAGGAAGCAAGTGGGGTTCTACACTTGAAGGTTGGGAATCACAAAATTTCATTCTTGAATAGTGTATAATTACCAAATGGGTTGAGGAAATGAGAGTCATGATATGAGGCTATGAGGTCCAATGGAAGGCAAAAGTCCACAAGCTTGCGAAGGAGGAATGATAAAAAAACATGGATCAAGAATAACGATCCTAGCAAACAATCTCTAAGAGGGATGATGACGATAAAAGGCTCAAAGTTTCACAAGGAATGATGAGTTGAGAAGTAGGTATTAAGAAAAAAAGATACTAAGTGCAAGATTGGGAGTGAGGGATGCAATGATCTAGAATCATGCTAGCAGTTGTTTCAAAGGTGAGTAGATATTAATACTCTAAGGCACCAATACCTAATAATGATGGAAAGGAAAACTTAGAATCCTACTAGGGTTTGGGTTTCTAAATTTTGACATATGACCATGTCCAAGCATGCGCAGAAGAAAAGTTTCAAACATTAACATGTGGTAGGGATTAAGACTTGGGACAACCAATGTCTTTTAGAACTAAAGTGCAAAGAATGCATACATTGACCAATGACCATTGGAATAATTCTTGGATCAAATATCAATGATGGGTATTGTTGGAAAAACAAGGACAGACAAATAAGAGGGGGGTTGACTCAGTTGTCACAGAATATTTAAACTTTTCAAACTTAACTTAATCTTAGATCTAATGAAAGAACAATAAACCACAAACAATCAACACATTAGAAACACAGAGAACACCAAGATTTTTTACGTGGAAACCCTGTTAGGAGAAAAACCATGGTGGATGTCAGTCCACAATATTATAACCTATAAAAATATAATGAAGAATAATGGGAATGCACATGCATTTAGGCACACTGCCTAGAGCTCACTACTCAAATACAAGAGGGCTCACTACCCAAAGAAGACACACTATCTTACAACAATTCAGATTAGATTTGCATGGTATGAACTGAGAAAATAGCTTCTACAAAAGCTTGATTACAGTTTCAGTTAAGCACAAAAACACTCCTTCACACTCTGCTCTGCAACTGAATGATTAGATCACTATTCACACACTTGCTCTTTCTCTGGCACTTCTTCTATCTTCACACTAAAAATCGCTCTTATATATCCACAATATGGAATTACATCAACAACTTTGTTGGCCAAAATAAAATATAAAACATATACACAATGTCGAGAAAAATTTACAAGTAAATTTTCAATGCGAATCAAACACCAACGGCCACAGTAAAACAATATCCTTGAGCGCGCCAAACATTCAACTTTTAATCTTCAAGGATCCACAACACATTACAACCACCATGTTGTCCAAGAACATAAAAACTCGAACACACAAGAGAAAAATCACCAACCACAAGCACATAGATCAACACAGATGTGCAACAAAGATAGAGCATGATCTAGAACCAACCAAAAGCATCAAGAATCATTAGAGAAGCATCTGTAGAAATTGAAATTACTAGAATCACATCAACTTCAATCAAGAACACTAACTGAATCCATAGAAAAATTGTCAGAACACAACTGTTCATAACACGACTAAATCTTCATGCGAACCTTTGAAACTTTAAATGGATAAACTAGATACACTTAGAAATAAACCCATTAGTCCATAACGACTGGTCACCAACGTATTGAGCAAGACACCTTCATGACCTTCATTGTTCCACTGTCAACCTGCAACTCTTTCTTTAACAATTTTCTCAATATCCTCGACATATACAACCTACAATACATCAATGCTAATAGTGTTGACATCAATGAAAACCACACATCAACAACACAACCACTGCATCCAACAGGGTATAATAGGGCTAAGACAACAAAGAGGACACAAGAAAGAAAACTAATTATATTTTAGGGCATGTGCAAAGACACTCACAAAATAAAATATACCAAGTAGATTCAAATGAGATCCCTTTCTTTTCTTTCCAATAGATCCCAATCTACTTGAGACATTGTCATGGGTTTGAATTTGGATATGGTGGCCCATAGATATCTAGCTACAAGCATATACTCCATCTTGAGCTTCTACATCTTAAAGCTAGTGCCAATGAACTTCACCATCTCTATCCTTAATGTACTATTAGAGGTCTCAAGTTATAAAATATATAATAACAAAATATCATTTACAAAATCAACTAAACTAAATCCTAGGGAGTAATGAGTAGTAAGCATATTTGAGTTTTGAATCAAGATTCTCACCCAAAAAATGTAAAACAATATAATAGAAATCTAATGTGGGAGGCTTTTATGCATTAGAGGACATGATAACATCTTCAAATATTCCCTTACAAGAAGGCCTTCTACCTTAAAAAGGGATCTAGTCAATGTTTAAACCTTCTTTAGAGGGTTCAAAATGGTTGTTGGTGGCACCTGAGATGCTAACAAAGGATTTACAACCCCTCATTAATATTTTGTAGAATTTTAAGGGCAACATAACATTGGTAAGGTGAAATCCAATTTGGATATGTAGATTAGTGCAGGTGAATTCTTGAGTAGTAGATGTAGTGTTGAAAAATGTCGTCGGTGACATTTTCACACTTGTTTGGGTCCTCCTTGTAAAATTGAGCTTAATGATGCCTGGACTTAGTGTTGTAATATGTTTAACATGCTCACATTAGGTCTTGGGCCCTTGTGAACTAATGAACTTAAAATGGTACCTTGTTAAAGTGTTGTGAAGTGTTGTAACACACTTTTGCACTTTTCTAAGGTTTTATTAATTAACAAAACTTAATAAAACTATTTTTAACCTTAATCATGCCCTATTTAGAGTGTTGTATTGTATTGTAACACACTTTCACACTTTTCTAAGGTTTTCATAAATAATTGGGCTTCTTTATACTTTAATTGATCTTATTTTGTATCCACAAGCCTCAATTAATGCATCTTTTCGAGGATAATCCCAACACAAATCAACATACAATCATAATTCATTTTTTTTCAGTTTGTATAGCCCAAATTTAGTGATTTGTGACTCATTCACCACCTTGGGTGAATGAGTCCCACCAAGGTTTTTGGGTCTCGATCCTGGTTTAACACCTTTCTAAGCATTTTTTAAAATGTCCCATAAATTATGCCTAATGGGGCTCATTCGCCACCTTGGGCGAATGAGTCCTATGTGGCCCAAAATCAAAATTAATTCAATTTTTTAGCGGGATTTTATCCTCCTAGATCTAATGTTGGCTTGTAGTGTTGTAATTTTGGAAATTCTTGCATAATTAAGTATAAATTTACAAGTTTCTTTCATTCATTTTACACCTAGAAAATTGAATGAGCATTCATAATAGTAAATTGGAGTTCACAAGAGAATTCAAGTGTTTAAAAGAGCATTCAAGAGTCTTCAAGGGCATATTCTTGATCATTTATTGCAGCAATTCAAGATCCATCATCATGTCAAGGATATCTAGCATCAAGCATGTTATTGAGCTAGTGTTGTGATGTTGCATTCAAGATACAAGATTTATCATTGTTCTACACCTATCTCAAGATCTAGATCTATGTCCTTCATGGCCATTTCATGCTAAATTTTTGAATTGCATTACAAGACAACATTCAAGGTATCATCGCTCATGTTTGATGTTCATCTTTCATTATTTCATCATTTGGTTTAATTACCTAAAAGGGGTTTCACCAAGGAAAACACCTATTCACTAACAATCAACAAGTTTTTCTCCTCTTTACATGTGTGATTACAACTTTATAGATTGAAGAAAAGTGGATTTGAAGCCTTTAAAATTACCAAAATGACAAAGTTGCAAATGTCATCAAAGTTGTCATCAAAATTTGTTAGGACTCACAAAAACTCATATCTAGGGAAAAATATCCATCCAATTTGCATGAAATCAGTGGAAAAGTGCTTATTTGATCCATCTTCAAAGGCGTGCAAAGTTTTAGTTCAAGATTATACTCCTATGACACTTCACGACAAAATGAGATTGATTCGCCAGAAGTAGCCAATGAGTCCCACTACAAGAATTTTTTGGGATTTTTGCAAATTTAGATACCCTTTGTCTAGAAACCAGTTCTTGTGCAGAAACCCAGATCTAGGATTGATTTGCCCAAATTGGCGAATGAGTCCCAGTAGGCCTAAATTTTAGGATATTCAGCATTTCAGGCCTCCATTCAAGCTCTCGCAGCATGTGCTTCTTTGTACTTTTCTAGTTTGTTCTAATTTATTTGCATTTCTAGTTCATTTAGTGAGGTTTTATGCATCATTAAGTTCAATCTTTAGATCTTGCATTTCATACATTTTTCCAAGCCCTAGCTAGTGGTGAAGCTCTAATTAACCTCTAAACATGCCCTAGGATACCCTATTGTCAGATCTCTTCCTATGTTCTTCATTGGATTGAGATATCTAAGGTGTCCTTGAGTGTAGCAAGTGTGAAATAGGAACCCTACCCTTGTGCTCCATTCCTCAAAGGTGGGGAATACTATTTTCGTTGTTTTAGTAGATAAGTTTGTGAATCTACAAGAGTCATTACAAGGGAGAGCTTTAGTTATTCCATGTATTACTATGCCTCCCAAGCTACACATGGGTAAGGAAGTACTCTTTGAAAAGGATAATCTATTTGGAAAGTATGCATTGATATATTTAACTCTCTTTAGCCTAATAGTTGATTTCCAACACTTGGAGCATGCACATTCAAAAATTTATAGAATTTGTTTCTTGTGTTCAATGATACTTCGTTATCTATTGTGTGGGTTAAAAAAAAAATAGGTATTTTATTCTTTCCAATTTCCTAGTATGGGGACGAACATCATTTGTTATTAAAATCTTGGTTTCCTAAGTCTAATCTTATGATAAACTTTTATACTATAATATTGATTTGGGTTCATATTATAAATCTTCCTAGATACAATATTCGATTGATGCTTGTTTCATAGAATTGACAATACATTAGGAATATTTGTAGTTTTAGAAAAGTAGGTATGGTTCTTGCTTCACCTTAGAACCATCTTCAATGCTTCCAATTGGTGATGTGTCTCTGACCCACTTTTCTTCTCCCATTTTTGTCAATATAGTGTATGCCTCCTCTCTCAAGGAACAAATGATTTCTAATTTATAGAATCTTCTAATAAAAGGATTGTCACTTCTAAAAATGAACAAATTGAAAAAAAAAGAGAGATTAAACTCTTTATCGATTACAAAAAAAAGCAAAAAAAGACAAAAAATTTGTAGTATAATATTAAAACTTCATATAAAATACAAAAATTCTATATGAACAAACATACTAAAACTAACTGAAAAAGAAATATTAAGAAATATAACATTGAATTAGTTCTAAATTTAATTAATAAAAGCTTGACTTATTTACCTATTATTTTGAAACACAAAGAAGAAAAAATAACAAATAAATAAATACAATTTACAAATAAAAAATCTTTAAAACAATCAAACCTAATAATTTTTTGTTTTGGTTAAAATCACATAAAAATAAACATTATAATTATTGTTGATAATTTTTAGTAATAAAACCTATTGTAATCTTGATAAGTAGGAGGTATTTTCCACAACGTGTCAAATAGTGATATTGCTATGAAGATGTAACCATGTAGTTTTACAAGTCAAACCCATTGACCCATGTTTCATGAGTAGTGGTTCACA
Organism: Sequoia sempervirens; assembly: GCA_007258455.2. Taxonomy (NCBI): domain Eukaryota; kingdom Viridiplantae; phylum Streptophyta; class Pinopsida; order Cupressales; family Cupressaceae; genus Sequoia; species Sequoia sempervirens. The sequence continues at coordinate 10,893 of VDFB02092295.1, read as the reverse complement.
AGAACCATTGACCCATGTTTAATGAGTAGTGGTTCACAAGAACCCATCTCTCATGATAGTGAATGGTCCACTTAGCACTCATTGCATCTAAGTGATGCTCCCAAAGGTGAAGCACTGGACCTTTCCGAAAGGTCACCCATCCCAGTACTACTCCAGCTCAATCATGCTTAACCACAAAGTTTTCCCAAGGTTAAACCCACTTACCTTGCAACCTCATTTGCAAAACCTTCAACAAGTATTGTAACTTATGAACCATTCATTTAGAACCTCTTTAACTCATCAATTGATATATAAGAAGTATTTTCCACATGTCAATTTTCCAGTTTGTTGAACATCTAATTTATTTGCATTTATAGTTCATTTAGCGAGGTTTTATGCATCGTTAAGTTCAATCATTAGATCTTGCATTTCATACATTTTTCCAAGCCCTAGTTGGTGGTGAAGCTCTCATTAATCGATTAGTTCTTGCATTTCATACATTTTTCCAAGCCCTAGTTGGTGGTGAAGCTCTCATTAATCTCTAAACATACCCTAGGATACCCTATTGTCAGATCTCTTCATATGTTCTTCATTGGATTGAGATAACTAAGGTGTCCTTGAGTGTAGCAAGTGTGAAATAGGAACCCTACCCTTGTGCTCCATTCCTCATAGGTGTGGAATACTATTTTCGTTGTTTTAGTAGATAAGTTTGTGAATCTACAAGAGTCATTACAAGGGAGAGCTTTAGTTATTCCATGTATTACTATGCCTCCCAAGCTACACATGGTTAAGGAAGTACTCTTTGAAAAGGATAATCTATTTGGAAAGTATGCATTGATATATTTAACTCTCTTTAGCCTAATAGTTGATTTCCAACACTTGGAGCATGCACATTCAAAAATTTATAGAATTTGTTTCTTGTGTTCAATGATACTTCGTTATCTATTGTGTGGGTTAAAAAAAAAATAGGTATTTTATTCTTTCCAATTTCCTAGTATGGGGACGAACATCATTTGTTATTAAAATCTTGGTTTCCTAAGTCTAATCTTATGATAAACTTTTATACTATAATATTGATTTGGGTTCATATTATAAATCTTCCTAGATACAATATTCGATTGATGCTTGTTTCATAGAATTGACAATACATTAGGAATATTTGTAGTTTTAGAAAAGTAGGTATGGTTCTTGCTTCACCTTAGAACCATCTTCAATGCTTCCAATTGGTGATGTGTCTCTAACCCACTTTTCTTCTCCCATTTTTGTCAATATAGTGTATGCCTCCTCTCTCAAGGAACAAATGATTTCTAATTTATAGAATCTTCTAATAAAAGGATTGTCACTTCTAAAAATGAACAAATTGAAAAAAAAAAGATTAAACTCTTTATCAATTACAAAAAAAAGCAAAAAAAGACAAAAAATTTGTAGTATAATATTAAAACTTCATATAAAATACAAAAATTCTATATGAACAAACATACTAAAACTAACTAAAAAATAAATATTAAGAAATATAACATTGAATTAGTTCTAAATTTAATTAATAAAAGCTTGACTTCTTTACCTATTATTTTGAAACACAAAGAAGAAAAAATAACAAATAAATAAATACAATTTACAAATAAAAAATCTTTAAAACAATCAAACCTAATAATTTTTTGTTTTGGTTAAAATCACATAAAAATAAACATTATAATTATTGTTGATAATTTTTAGTAATAAAATCTATTGTAATCTTGATAAGTAGGAGGTATTTTCCACAACGTGTCAAATAGTGATATTGCTATGAAGATGTAACCATGTAGTTTTACAAGTCAAACTCATTGACCCATGTTTCATGAGTAGTGGTTCACAAGAACCATTGACCCATGTTTAACGAGTAGTGGTTCACAAGAACCCATCTCTCATGATAGTGAATGGTCCACTTAGCACTCATTGCATCTAAGTGATGCTCCCAAAGGTGAAGCACTGGACCTTTCCGAGAGGTCACCCATCCCAATACTACTCCAGCTCAATCATGCTTAACCACGAAGTTTTCCCAAGGTTACACCCACTTACCTTGCAACCTCATTTGCAAAACCTTCAACAAGTATTGTAACTTATGAACCGTTCATTTAGAACCTCCTTAACTCGTCAATTGATCTATAAGAAGTATTTTCCACATGTCAATTTATGATATTACTATCAAAATTGTAATCTTAAAAAAACCTAAAATACGTACAACCTACATCGTAATTACATCAACGCTTTTGAGAGAATACAGTTGAAAGAGTTATGTCGTCATTTACCCATTTGACATTCAGTAACCAGTGATTTTTTGACTGACTACTCAATGTCAAAATGGGTATATGCCGACATACACTATTCCAATTCTATTCCTTGGGAATACTAATATTTAAACTATTAACTCACCCTCGATATATGTGTCCATTCTTTTCTGTTCACATGGACATCGATAATTCACAGGTATCACATTCGATCTGGCATAGTTTGTAAGACAACAGCTCACTGTCTGTTGGCTTGCCTTTTTTCTTTTTCTTTCTGTATCTCTGTATTTTTGCTTCTTCCAACATAAGAAAAAACAGAAGTTCACAGGTACCTATGTTCTTCTACTTAAGACACCACAACGCCATGTCAACTTGTTTCCTAAGATAAAAACAGATTTTTTGGAGCCACATACTTCTTTCAAATAATTGGAATATATCGAACGAGGTATACTCGTTCACAGGCTGGATGGAGATGGGAGACCTCCTTACAATACTCACCATATAATTTTAATCACCAAAACTTAACCAAACCCATATTTCTTCCTAATAAGATTATGTTTTATACGCCCATTTTAGGGATGACAGATTGTTGTTCCTAAAAAAATTTAGTCTAATACGCTGTTCTCTGAGCAAATTAGAGTATTTAATGACTTCCTCTAGTCTTCTATCAATGTGGATTCCTTTTAAATAGAAGTTGATTAAGTACAATTCTATCATAAGATATATGGGCATCTTCTATAATTTTGGGGTGTATCATAAAATATTCTATAAGTTCATAAACTATTAAATTAACAAATCTTTTATAAAAAAATCTATCTAAATTTAATAAGAGATAAAAAATAATCAATAAAATAATTTTATTGAATAAGATTTAATGGTTGTTATTTCATCTTACAAAGAAGTATGGTAAAATAGAGCACGATAATGCATTAAAGATGAAAACTAATTAAAGGTAGGCATTCATGATAGATGGATCTAATTAAACCTAGACATGCATAATAAATGAAGATGACTAGATGAACTAGCATGAGTATATGAGTCTAACCTAGCCTAAAATAGACAAGTGTTAATTAATTGCATAATTCAAAGGCATGTGACTAATTGACACAAAAGACCAAGTGAGCTTATCCTAACTAACTTGATGCATATAATACAATAAAATAATAAAATAAATTGAACTAAATAAATTGCACCAACTCCCTCATAAGGAAAACTTAGGGACAGATAGAGAAATGCATGGGTTTTAGCAACTAGTCTTGATCAAGTATTCATTTATTTCTATATCTCTTCCTAAGTTTCACATATGGGTTGTCAGTGCCTTTTACCTAGTTAGGATATGCTCACATATGTAGTTGTGTCAATTAGCCATGTACCCTTGACTTATGTACCTAATTGACACTTATCTAGTATCGGCTAAGTTACACTCCTATCATGCTAGCTCATCTAATTATCTCCATCTATTATACATGTCTAGCTTTAGTTAGATTCATCTATCATGAATGTCTAATTTTAGTTAGTCTCAACCTTTCATTCATTGTCTTGCTATATATAAGCACATGCTTCTTTTACATTGTAACAACAACTCCATTAAGTATTATTTAATACAATTATTATGTTAGTTATTTCACTATGCCTCTTATTAGTTTTTCATAGATTTTACTGCGGACGGTTGTTGGTTTGATGGTTCGTGGATTTGTGAAATATTTCATTATTCTTGCAAGATATGGAACCCATTATGCCATAGGCTAGTTCATTTATGAGTAATGGGGATAAGTAGACCTTAGTATTTAACAAGTCTCCCATCTTCTTCCAAAGATATTTTGTTGTGGTTTATTAATGTACATTATGTTGGTTCCCAAATGCACAATTCCATAAGCCTAGAGTGATAACCTATCCGAGCAAGGATACCAATTTTTCTTCTAGAGGATAAGACATGGACTCATCAATTAAGTATGAATGGTTAAAGGTAAATTCTTGAGATTAGGTAGTATCTCCTTCACTTTGGGCTCAGCTTAAGTTGAAGAGAGCATTCCTAGAGATATCCTTAATAGTACATCTAACCAATTATCATGAAAATTAATAAACTAGCAACAGCTATATCCAATGTACACTTCGCCCTAAGATTTGCCACTAGGTCAACGATTAACTAGTTATTTGTAAAACCTCTTATTGAGCTAATAATACCATGCTTACATATGCACCCAAATATGATAATAGTGCAATAATCTCATTTAATGAATCCACTTAACCTTTCATTTGTAATATCTTGGGATAAATATTTAAGCAAATATTATTTAAAACCTTCTACAAATGTTTAATATCGTGAACAATTAAAATTTGTGTTTAAATATTTTAACCCTATGCTTGTAAATTGTAATAACCTAAGATACAATATTAGGGAAAAATATTTAATCCCACTTTTCAACAAATTTTTCTTAGATTTAAATACCTAACAAATCTGGTAAAAGCCCACATTTTGTCCATGTTTACACAACAATAATAATGTTTTCTTATTAACTAATGAACCAACAAGGAACAGATGAAGTCTCAAGCCTCTAGTCCCAATGACTACTTAACATATTTATTTTGAGTTTGAATGTTTTAACCTGATTTAATAGAAATTAAAAAAAAATCATAATTTGTACAAAACATTAATTACCCAAAATATGGAATGAACCATAAGGAAAAGATAGAGTAAAAATATTAAATGGCCATAAAATCTAATTTACAATTTGTTACTACAACAATAACCCTAACTTGAAATATAATGCACAAACCCTAAATTAAATGGGTCATGATAACATTATAATACTTTGTGATAACAATATAAATAACATGGGAAGTACCCTCAAAATAAGTTGCAACTACAATAGGTACAATAGCATAAAATTCCATGCTCAATCTTTCAACAACATTGGATCATATGAAGTTGATGCAGTTACAGTCCATGACCATGGGAGCTTGCTCATGACCTTTGATGAAATCATGCAACCAAGAAAAAGGGATTTTATCCTCTACCATGTGAAACCAAAGGATTTCCATCCTCTAGCTTCCTTATAAATCTAAGGGTTTTCAACCTCAAATCTAATTGTTCAAATACCAATGCTTAGAACAATGTCAGTTAGGGTTTCAATTTGGATAATAATGCATAATGAAAAAATAATGAAAAACCTCATAATATATCTCTTTTGGTGTATTGAATAGCTTGGGGAAGAGATCTACCACTATTGCCCCTTGACATCATTAACATTAATGGAATCCTTCAATTTGTGTGTGCAAGGTGGAGATGTAAGCATGCAAAAACCTTTGAAATGGTGACCAAACCTTAACCATTGCATTAATGATACATGGTTGTTATCATCCCCCAAGCTACAAGTACATGTACAAATATACACCCTTAATTTTGAATAGGAGAATCTCATTTGGAGAATTTGTGAGGTCAAATTAGCCATTAATGGTGCTCCTGATGGTGTAAGGTGTACATAAAGCGACTAGCATAAAAAGGACGGAATGCCAAAGTTCAAGAGTTGGTGGTGTGACTATTACCACTTATCGAGGATTGAGGATGATACATACTAATACAAGGAAGTTTGGCTCTCTACAAAGGCAACAAAAAGGAGTATGGTGATCCCACGATACTATGTTCCACTTTTTGGCCAAAGTAGGACATTGAAATCATCATTTTGAACCAAATTTTTACTTTCTAACACCTATAGAAACTAAATCATTAAGAATTTGAATATCATGTGAACTAGTGATTTTTGAGATTTCATTTGTGGATTATAAATATATAATTTTTAAAATTTAAGAAATAATTTGTGACTTTTTTATGTAACTTTAAATAAAAAAATTAATAGCTAACAATATTTTTAAAAGTGAATGCTACTTTTGTAAAGCATAACTTTATTTATAGAAATGATAAAAGTATAAACTTTTTTGTATAGGAGCGAATTTGCACCCCTCTTGCAAATTACCCTTTTACATCCTCTACTTCAGAAAAATCAAACCCGACTAAATAATTCCACATCACCTATCTGCTTTCCATCCACTTGTCACTTGTCTCTTGTGTCGGTGGGGAAATTTTTGTTGGGGACGCATGCACGAAACACAAACGTTTGTGCGGCACACTGTCATCCCTGACAAATTCCTACCTCTAGAATCCGCAGAGATGTTACGTTCTCCACAAGCGATGAAGCGTAACACCTCTGTGCCTTCTAGTAGACCTGAGAACCACTCTTTCTCTCCTTATTCCACTTCAAATTCCTATCTTTCTACTTCATCTTCTTGGAAATACTTCATCTCTTTAGCATTTTTTATGAGCAATTCAACCCAACTTCAACACACTAGTTGAGTTTATACAAATCTTCTCTACGTCTTGTTGCACTTTTGCCACCATTTGAATTGCAACTTGGTGTCCTAAGGGACTGCTTCTTTGTTTTTGTGGTAGTGTAGACCTTTCCAAGCTTGCACTCTCCTCTACGTGCTTAAGGGCACCTCGATTGACAAGGTGATATTGCTTGTTGAGTTACATAGCATAGTGTCATTGCTATTTTTTTGTTTCTTTCCATTGTTTTCTTTATCATATTTCATATCTCGTGGCTTTCCTAGTTTTCCGTGGAGGTGGAAACACCAAAGCGGGAGTTTGACTAAGGCAAACCCCTATACAATGCCAACATTTTTCCCCTCTTGGCTATGTGTAGGTACATGTACATGTGGAGCTTGTTGGAGAATTAGACTCGTAGTGAGTTAATCTTCATCACTTTCATCTTTGTCACCTTTACTTTCATCATCTCCTTCATCATCTTTTTAGTTATCTAGTTTATTTTGTTATTTATTGTTTCATTTAGTACCTTTAAACTCCATTTGCTAAACCGATTAGTAGATTTCTGGCATTTTCACTGTACTCTTGTACTTTTTGGTCATACAGATGCCAGTGCCCTAGAGAGATGCCAATGTGTCACACTGTTGTCCCTGACCTACACTGTTTTCCTCGAGCAGAGAGTTGCTTGAGGTACGATTCAAGTTCTACAAATCGGCTTCTTTAGTTTTGTTCAACCTCTCAAGCTAGTAGAGTGACAAAAGCACATGAGAGTGCTCTCCATTCTCTATCCTTGATCTAAGATGCTTATTCAACTTGAGGTATATTAGGGCAGTCCTCCGCTCTCGACTCTCCATGACCTGGAGCCTTGGTGTGGTTGATCCCCCTCTTCTACATTTTGGTGTTCACCCGACGTGAACCATTTTAGTTTCGTTTAGCAATGTTGAAAGACACTTGTATCCTAGGAACATTGTGGGTGTGAGTGTTGTGAGGTGTATATCCTTGCAACCCAACCTATGACCCCTAGTGGTGTAGTTGGAAGGTTCCATAGGCATCGCAAAACAAAACCTTAGTTGGGTCACTGTTTAGTTGCAAACCCTTGGGGGCTTTGTGAAAGTTCTGTCTGGTATACATAATGGCCCCCTTTTTACATTTTCCCATCCCATTCCCGCAACTTGCAAGTAGATCCCATAGCATAACTTTCACCTCGCAAGACTTGTCAATGAACTATAATAGAGAGCCATCTCCCTTATACATCCCCACACGAATCAGTGGAAACACTACAAGTGTTCTTGTTGACCCTACATGTCAGGTGAATGCAATTACTAAGGAGATTATGTTGATTAACTTCTTGTACATAGATGGGTATGACGAATCTAGGAGTAACACCCATACACACAATGGTATTTCCATTCCTCCCATCAGTTGCATCACCTTGTCAGTCTTAGTTGGACCTAAATCCATAAATTTACTCTTTGACATAATCCTGAATTATGAACCCTTCAAGGTGAAACTAGGTATCCCCTGGTTGGTTGCTATGAATGCAGTTCCCTCGGTGGTGCATAAATGTCTAAAATTCATCCATGAGGGTATAGTGTATGTATTCTATGACACTGGCTATAAATCACCAATTGCACATGGTGGCTACTTGCTTGATCATTTTTGGCTTTCCCCCCTAGGTTCGCTTCTTCCTAGGACAGATCTCTTGTACTGAACCTATGTGAAGTACGAGGGTGGGGGCATAACGCCTAAAGTGATATACCCTACTCCCTATGTCATCTCGCATAGGGCTTGCCTTAAGGCTGACAGTGATGTCTCTTTGGCTTGGAGAAGGGAGGAAGAGAATTGTGCTCAAGGTTCTTCTCCCTCCTCTTTCATTGTCTCACCTATCGCTTCCTCTCACCCTGCTATGGTGCCATCGCCGTATGCTCCTAGGCGTTTGTTGGAGAACCTGATGGTGCCCACTTGGAAAAATCCCAAGCACTTGGCATTCGAACTTCTAGTCTTACCCACAGTGCCTCAGCCCATTCGATATGGTAAGGGGAAGGGTTCCCATGGGGAGTCCTCTATGTCTTGGCCTCCATGGCCTCCTACCTCTCCTGCCCCTAAGGCAATGAATGGGAAGAGGTCCTATGTTGAGGCATTAGAGTTGATTCCCCATGTTGTTGTTCCAACCTAATCAACCTCTCCTTCTTGTTCCTGTCCATAAGTCCTTCCCTCTGCCAGAAATGGTCGAGATAGACACTCCAATGGTCAAATAGGATTCCTCAGTTCCATCTCAGCTTCCAGCCTCCAACTCCTGAAGTCACAGGAACTACCTTGTGTGTGAGTGCAAGCATCAAAGAAAGGCTCTAGCTGCTGAGCAGACCACTTTTTAGAGGAAGGAGGGGGAGTCAACAGTTTCTACTCTGAAACCTTCTACAATGTCTTCCTCTCCCATCCCCTCTACTTCAGTTCCATCAGCTTCAGTGCTGCTTCTAGCTCCTGCTGTGAGCATAAACGACCCTCACCCGAAAAAGATGCAGGTGTTTATTGCTCCTTCAATTGAGCCTCCCCTCCTGATGTCCCTCCTAGACATCTTGTCATTTTCAAAGCCCATGGACATGTCAAACACCTCGATGGTGTCCACCATGGTTTTCTCCTCCTCCTCTGTGCCTTCTGCCTCGTTCGTGGGGATCTCGCATCATCTGATGAAGTAGAGGATGGAGGACAACCCTTCTAGCAATGGGGGTCAAAAGATGGGTCCACCTTCTTCAGAGGGTGGTTCGGCATTAGTATGTGCCATCTTGGTGATGGAGGAAGTCTCAACATCCCCAAAGTTTTTCACTGCTCCTGAGTCACTTGGTGAGCCTAGCAGTAAATCTCGGGTGCAGTCTCCCTCATCCATTGAGTTAACACATGGAACTCCTATGAAGTGCATGTTTAAATCTCTATACGAGGTCCCATCGTTATCAGCAATCTTTGCGAAGTCATTGAATTTCACCCCACATAAACTAAGTGGAGAAGACCTTCGGGGCCTTCTTTGCAAGTCCAAGGATTTGTGAATCACTTAAATCCTATGGGATTTTTCCATCATTGGTCTACGGGCCTTCAATGCACTTTGATAAACTTTGTAGCTCTGAGGATCTACAAGTTCCTTTGTTCAATCATCCTTAGGAGAGTACATGTTGAGTTATTGTCCTACCCTACGCTTTTAGGATTCACCAGATTATAGTCTACTTCCTCAATGGTTCAAGTATACATTTCTAAACTCTTCAATCTACTTTACCGAACATTCATTGACACTCATGCTTGCTAAAGTGGGAGAAAAATGTATAAGAACGAATTTACACCCCCTTGCAAATTCCCCTTTTACATCCTCTACTTTAGAAAAATACTTGTGCACTAGATATTTTAGAGCCTTTGTGTGGTTGATCCCCCACTTCTACACTTTTAAACATAGATACATAACACCAATATCTAGTGCACAAGTATTTTTTCATAATTTTTTGTTTTATAATTTTTTTTATAACTTTTTCAAGTGAGATTAACAATAATTTAGACATAGCTATAAAATGTAAAAAATAATTCTTAGAATCTATTAAGCACAATCTTGGATAAGAATAGAATTCAAACTTTTATAGTGTAGGCATTCTCTATTAAATTTTATTAAGAAGAATCTTTAGCCTATGCAACAATAATAAAAAGGTTAATAGATTCTCACATACAAAAGTACCCTTAACCAAGAAGGAAAAGAGAGGAGTTGTTGTGTGGATGAATAGAATGCAAGTAGCTACTAATCAAACTAAGAAGGAAAGTAATTAATGTTTTATATTCTTCATTTTAGGTTTCTCACATTTTTATGGGGAAATTTGGAGTTTGATGAGGGTATTGAGGGGCACTCCATCTAAACTAAGCATGGGTAAAAGTACAAACCCATGTCGCACATTATAAAGGAACCGACCAACAACAACAACAAAATTTGAACTTCGACCACATAAAAGTGGTCTTTATGTTTTGAATTTCAAAATGATGTAAACTATTGAAATGTAGAAATCTTGATGAAGTTTATTCATATTATTTTTCAATTTTTTTAAAATTGTTTTGATTATATATTGTTATCAATTTAAGAGTACATTTTGGAATACTAAAAATTTCAGGAAAAAGTGACATTCACTTGACGTCAAGAAACAAATAGAAAAAACTTTCTTTTTTCCCCTAATTTTTTTCCTCAAATAGGTAACTTCAATATCTAGTGCATGGAAAAAAAATTGAAATTTGATGTATATTTTTCTTGTAATAACATTTTAAAAGTCAAACTTGTTAAATTTGATAGTTTTCATTTGGCAT
>VDFB02092294.1:0-37561 GCA_007258455.2 Sequoia sempervirens | reverse complement strand
TACATCCTTTCAACTCATTCTCTCAACTCCCCCTTAATCCACCCTCTTACATCACTTTAACTCATTTTATCAACTCCCCTTAATCCACCCTCTTTCATCCCCCTAATCCAACCTCTTAGGTCCCCTTAATCCATCCTATGGCTAACATCATTTGAATTTGTATGGAATTTACTATATGCAATTCTTTTCTTGCATGAATTTTTTACTTAAATGACTCGTAAAAATTGTAGTTACTTACATTAATTATTTTTGCAAGTTCTCATCAATTCGGTCTACAATGTGATTGTTGAATTGAAAAACTATTTTATCTGGAGACTATGTAAATATCAATTTTTGGTATTCACCTAAAAGTTGATAAGCTTTAATTGTATCTACATGCACATATATGTTTCATCATGTTATATAGTTGTACATTAAACTTCTTGATGTACATTATATATGTTTGTTCGATGTCACTTTTTAAATATCTTATTCAAATTGTATAGATTATACATATTTCATGTGTCTTCTATTTACCACATTTTATATAATTATTCAATTGTATAGATTATACATTAAATATACATACAAGGAGATGGTTTTTTGTTTATTGATTCAAATATTTGCTATGTAATTGGAAAATAGTTAGAATTACTTGCCCTTAATTTATTATGAATATGATTTAAGAGACTATTTAAGGAATGTTTTAATTTGTCACCTAACCATGTGATAAGTTATATATATATGAAATTTGATTCTAGATAAGAATTATTATATAGTGCATGTATTACTTGAAAATTTGATAAAATGTAAATATATAGATATGTATATAAATGCATATAATTATGAAAATGAACATAACATGATCTCATAATTGACTGCATATATAATAATCATATTAAAGTCAACTGATATAAATAAACACACATATATGATAATAACATGTTCAAAATAAAACTAGAGATCTACATAGTCCATAAAATTTATATGTCAAGTCCAACACACATATTGAAATGAAACTAGAGGTTTGTAGTCCATAAAATATAAAACTATCTAACTCTCAGGCTGATCAGTCAAATCAAGTCTCCTCTTTGTTCCACGTTGACTAGATGTACCTGCATCATGCTGTAAAAGAGTTCAAGAAACTCAAAATTAGATTTAAATTTATTTAGAAATTTTGATATAATTAAACATATTTAAAATTGAAAATATAAACTTTTAGATTAAAAAACTAATTAAATATCGACTAAATATATTAAAAATGATTTCTAGTATGCATAAATTACCATATGGTCATGTGAATCAACTGGCACATTTTCTTCAATAGGTAACATAACTGTCTATTGAGAAGATGCAAATGCCTGATCCACTATATCCCGCATATTCATATAAAGCAAACAATATGTGAAAACCTTGAATATATATATATATATATATATATATATATATATATAATGTTCGTAAAAATTGTATAGGAGATTTAAAGTAAAGTTTACAACCTCGAATGATATGACCTCATGATCACGCACCTGAGATTGCCCATGAATAGATGTCAATGATGTCTCAGGTGTGCGGCCCGCCATGGTTATCTCATCAAATCCCTACATATAGATGTACAACAGTTCATATAGATCATTCACACATGTGTATATAAATGTAAAAATTAAATTAGATCTATGATGTGTATTTAATTTAAACTTAACAAACTTTTGAAAGCACACACCTGAGTTGATGATGTCTCAGGAGCGCTCACCACTGTAACTTGTGGCTCATCAATACTAGGAATAGTATGACTTCCCTGCATCTAGATATAATATATCAATTCACACATGTGTACAAATTCAAATTAAATTATATATATATGGACACACAAATTATTTAATATATTTTGGTTCAAGTACCTGTTGAAAAGGTGAGCCCAAATCTACAGCACTCGACATATACACACGATGATGATATTGAGTTTCGGGTATCACGTCATCATGTGTCTATACACCAAACACAAAATTATTGAATTAATATTATATTATATATATAGTTTGATGTTATTATTTACATGAATTTTTTACATCTCAAACTTGAATTAAATTTAAGTTCAAAAGATGAACATACCTGTGTGGGACGATCCTCAGAATATAGTAAATTTAGGTATGATCCCACCCCAGATGCATGTGCCTCACCTGAAGTGGATGTCTGAGTATCCCTATAGCCCGAGCCTCCATGCTCTGTATTGGCCACTTTAGTGGCCGCGTGTGTAGTCTGCTGAGTGAGATGTCCTGAAAGTGAACTCAATGCTCCTAGTGTAGATAACATGGTTTGCTGCTGAAATGCAGCGGGAATACGAGGAGGAGGAGGAGGAACAAGAGGCGCAACTGGAGCACGTCGCTGAGGATCGACACATGCTCCTAGTCTATGTTGGGGCATGCCACGCCCAGCTCCCTGAAATGACCTCATATCAAAATAGTTGGGTTTTTTACCCAACTCAAACTCAGCCCATAACTTTCTCAAAAAATATAAGGGCACCTCACTGTTGCCATGTGGTGGAGTGTCAAACACCATCCACCATCTCTCCCAAAAATTTGCAGCTATCTGCGGGTGCCTACACCATAAAATTGAAATTCTTTTTTTTCGTGGGTGGTATTGGTTCGTTTGTTTGGGGGTTCACAAAATATTGGCACATAGCTTGTTTAGTGATTTTTAGGTTATTGATTTCTTCATATGACAACCCATCTGCATAAAATTGTCTCCTCTCTTCTCTCCATTGATGGAACCTATCTAGGTCTGCATCGATAGATCGAACAGAATCGACAATAGTTTGCATCGTAGATGCAAACCGTGCGAGATGAGGAGGGATTCTAGTCTCATTTTTTATGAGATCTATGTTCCCTTGAATCACAACTAAGTTGGCTCGAATATTCTCTCTGAGTTGATTTTGGTCAAATGGAGGAGGGGGTGGGGGTTCAGGTGGTGGAGAATGCGGAGGTGACTGAGGCATATCCTCATGTGGTGGGGTGGGGTGTGCACCAGGATCTATAGGAATTTCTGGATTAGGCATGAAATCCTCTAAAGTGAAAAGTGGATCCATGGACGAGAAATGATATGGCAACTGCATGTTAAACAATTAAAAAATATATATCAACAAACTAATTAAATAATGCACACAATTTCAAAGTTATTTAACAATCACATTGAACATGCACAAATTCAAAATATATTTCATTTATAACATTAAAATTCAATTTACAACATTAAAAAATCATAGCATTACAAATTCATATTATAAATGAGAGTTGAATAGAAACCGATAGTCACTTAAGAACTATAAATGAGAGTAGAATAAAAACAGAAGGTTAGTAGAACAAGTGATGAAAAATATTGAAAATCATTGAAGACAATTCATAAATCAATCATGACAAATTCCATATAGGGATAGTAATTAAGATACGTTGAATTATTATCCAAGTGACTCCTACAATACCTATTTTTTATAAGTTTTAAGTTTCTCTCTTGGAACCTATGGTTTGTAATTCGTGTACAAATTAGAGTTAGGGTTGGGGTTAGGGTTAGGGATAAGTTTAGGGTTAGGCTTAAGATTGGAGTTAGGGTTAGGGTTATAGATAATTAGGGTTAGGGATAAGGTGAGGGTTAGGCTTAATATTGGGGTTAGGGCTAGGGTTAGAGTTAGAGTTAGAATTAGGGTTAGGTTTGGGTTAAAATTAGAGTTATTTTTTGGGCATAGATTTAGCGTTATGGTTAGGAAAAGGGTAAAAATTAGAGTTACAATTGGGGTTAAAGTTAAAACATGAGTTAGGGTTGAGAATAGGGTTCAGGTTAGGGTAAGAGTAAGAACTAGAGTTAGTTTTGGGGTTAGGGTTATGGTTATGGTTAGAGCTAGGGTTAAAATTATGGTTAGGGTTAAGGTTAGAGATAAAATTACATGGTTAAGGTTAGGGTTATGATTAGAGATTGAGTTAGGGTTAGGGTTAGTGTTTAAGGTTGGGTTAGGGTTAGTGGTAAATCAAACTTAGGTGTATAAAGTTTTTTAGCTTACTTTTTATCTCCCTATTCTTCACTTTCTATATTCCTTGCTCATTTCTTGTAGATGGAACTTCTTACCATATTGAAACATTTTTCAAAAGATAAGGCTTCTCTCATATATTTTCATTGATTCAAATATTTTTCTATTAATCTATATTGTTTCTCCTTAATAGATTATTCCTAAGGGATGAGGGGAATGGTTTCAAATTCTTCTTCATCTTCCTATAAAACATGGGGTTTTAGGAATTCAAAAGGGTGTCACATGTTGCTCTACTATTTTTTTTTGTTGATTTTTCCCTCCTTTTGGGATTTTTTATGATTAAATATTCAACCAACTTCCTAGAATTAGCCCATTTGACTCCTTTAGCCTTGATTTAGAATTTGAAAATTCTTTTAGAAGAATTCCTCTTTTTCTCCTTACCCTTTTTTCAATAAAATTTTATGATATCCTAAAATATTTCTTATTTCTCATTGGACTTACGAAAATAAAATAGGGAAATGACTATAATATTTAAGTATGTTATGAGTGCCCTAGTTATGGGGCCACTAGTGTAATAAAGAATGTAATTTTAAAGTGGCATTGATAAAAAGGTTTGTACATGTAGGTTTATTTTGGAGCTATAGTATTCCCTAAAATGGGAATATCAACTGCAAAATCATAAGATAAAGTAGGAATATAATTGATTACTTTTTAAAAAGCCTAAAGATCAAACCCACTTGATGTCATTGAAGATCCACCACCAATGAAGCTCAAATGTTATCCCTATGTGATATTGCTCATTCAATTGAAGGTGTTTCATCCTCTAACATGAGATCTATGAGGTTTTCATCCCTCAATCTCTTGCAAATCTATGAGTTTTTATCCACATATCTAGATTCTTGAAAACAAGTGATCACAAGAAGTTTTGGTTAGGGTTTTTTTGTGTATATTTCATATATGTCTTTCAATCCCATGTTTCAACTATTTATACCCTTGATAAGATTGCAAAATCTACAACAATGGCCTTCATCTCAAAACTAGTACAAAATGGGGATTGATCATACCTATTGAGCATCATTTCCCCTTGAATCATACTTGAATTTGTGCCTATGTGTGCAAAAATATGCTCAAGAGGCATGGAAGAATGCCCCTTGAAAACTACAATTATCCTCAACAATAATGACAAGTGGTCCCTTAGTGTTTGAAAATTTACCTCATTAATGGTAGTTAAAGTTGTCTTCTTTCTTTGCATAGTTGAGTGAAAACGTAGAACCACATCCTCATTATTAAATGAAAATTTTGTTGTTATGATCTAACCCTTATAGAAGATGCATCATCAACTTGTGCATTAATGGTTATTTGGTCACACAAGAAGGTAAATGGAGACAAATAGTAAAAAGGGTAGGAGTGTCAAAGTTTGAGTGTTGAGGATACCCCATGAATCATGTCATATGTTGGAGTTCAAGGTTCAGAAGAGATGCATGTTGGCAAGAGGAATTCTAACTCTTCAATGAGAGTTTATGAAGAAGCAAGGTTTGGTTGAGCAGTATGACAATATGAGAAACCCAAAGTCCTTATGGAAGAGGTAACAATGTGAGGAATGGTTGAAGGGCATGATTGGATGGGGAAGTTTGATACTCAAATGGAGATAGAAGAGAAAGAAAAATTGGGAGAAAATTCATACCTCAAAATGGAAGACTTCACAACTCTAATTGATAACATAGACATAGAAGACTAGCCATGCCTTTATAATTATAAATTTTGGGGATCTTAGGTAAATTCATGGGGGGAGTGATTGGGAAGAATGCATACCTAAGATTGGATCTCATGAGATGCTAGAGTTAAAAAAAATGGGACTTTTGGTTCACAACATAAATTGTAGAAAAATGGGACATGGCAGTGACAAGCGAGATCAAGATGTGACAACTAAATGGTGGCTTACAAGTGGTGAGTGCAAGATAGCAATACAAATAGCCAAGACAAATCAAAGGGTGGTGGAAAGCAACAAGATGGTGTGTGATGGTCAAGAAACTTTCAAAAGTTGTCAAACTGGTTACATAAACTAGTGGGGCTTGTCATCACTCTGTGATGGTGACAAGGGGTGGAGAAGCCTCACAACCCTGTTTAAATTTTATTTTTTATTTTTAAAATTAAAACTTTTAGTTTTATAAAAAAATAGTTTTTTTTAATTTTTTAAACATTTTTAATAAAATAAAATAAAAAATTGTATTGTGTCTATGTAGAGGTCATACAACCTCTCCAAAGAAAATATTTTTTCCTGTCACCATAACTTTGTCTAAATTGGATAAATGTTCTTTTCATTTGTATGTTCTTAGCCCTTATGGATACAATGACAAGGTATATTCCATATAGGGATAGTAATTAAGATACATTGAATTATTATCCAAGTGACTCCTACAATAGCTATTTTTTATAAGTTTTAAGTTGCTCTCTTGGAACCTATGGTTTGTAATTCGTGTACAAATTAGAGTTAGGGTTGGGGTTAGGGTTAGGGATAAGTTTAGGGTTAGGCTTAAGATTGGAGTTAGGGTTAGGGTTATAGATAATTAGGGTTAGGGATAAGGTGAGGGTAGGCTTAATATTGGGGTTAGGGTTAGGGTTAGAGTTAGAGTTAGAATTAGGGTTAGGTTTGGGTTAAAATTAGAGTTATTTTTTGGGCATAGGTTTAGGGTTATGGTTAGGAAAAGGGTAAAAATTAGAGTTACGATTGGGGTTAAGGTTAAAACATGAGTTAGGGTTGAGGATAGGGTTCAGGTTAGTGTAAGAGTAAGAATTAGAGTTAGTTTTGGGGTTAGGGTTATGGTTAAGGTTAGAGCTAGGGTTAAAATTATGGTTAGGGTTAAGGTTAGAGATAAAATTACATGGTTAAGGTTAGGTTTATGATTAGAGATTGAGTTAGGGTTAGGGTTAGTGTTTGGGTTAAAATTAGATTAAGGGTTATGGATAGGGTAACAATAAGAATTGGAGTTATGGTGGGGATTAGGGTTATGGTGAAGGTTAGTGTTAGGGTTAAGATTAGGGTTTGGGTTATCCTATATTAACCTAATTCCAATATTAACCCTAATTATAATGAAAAAACTAATTCTAAATGTAACCTAAGGGGAGAGAGGTCTCTAAGAGGTTTCTAGTTTTACGTTTTAGGGTTTAGATTTCTAAGTTATGTCCAATTTAAGTTTAGATAAAATATGGTTTTCAATTTACAATTTAACGTTATTTATTTTTTAAATGCAATTTAAAACTATTAAAAATTGAAATAAAACGCATTAAACAAAAAAAACTTAAATACTAATTCAAAAACAAAAAAACAAGATACAAAGCAAAAAAGGGCAGAAATCAACTAACCTGGAGGTCTCAGAGGTCAAGTGTGTTGACGGGAGGAGCGAGCAACACCTCCAAACGCGTACGCGCTCTTGCTTGACTTCTGTTGATTCGCCAAAAATAGTGGATAAAATGAAAAGCCAGCAGTTTATTTAAAAAAATAAATACTTTTCGATAACGCCGCTTTAATAACGCGTATTATACGCGTGCCTTGTCACGCGTTTTATAACGCGACGCGCTTTAGACTCGTACCCGTTCCCGCGCGCGGCATTTAGGTTCGGGTACCGTTAAAGCGTGCATTTTTTTAAAAGCGTACGCGTTTTGTGCGAAATTTTTTTTGTTGCCCAAAATTTCCCCTCTTCGTGTACTCAACTTCTTGCTTTTACCCTTGGAACACAACTCTTTGCTCTGGAAGAGAGTTATCATGTGGTTGTGTCCTAGATGGTTTGCTTGGATAATTACTTGCATAGCACGACCCCCACCACATGTAAAACATCCCTTCACTGGTCCCCTCCTTTTTGTAGGTCTTCCAAAGTCACTTTCATTTCCACTAGCATTGCTTTTGAAGTTGTTGAAATTGTTGTTGTTTCTTCTTCGATCTCTCCTTGGTTCATTCCAATTATTTTGGGGTACCTTATCCCCTTGTTTTTGAAAAAAATTCCCTTCACTAGACTTCCTTGGAGCTTGATTGGTCTGCATCCAAACGAGCTTCTTTCTCTTTCTCTCCTGATAGTTTGAGATAGACTTAAGCCTTTGTTCTTGCTTAATTTTATTCTCATACACCAAATCCATGGTAGCTAGACTGTGCACGTCTACCTCACCACCTATTTGCATATTTATACCCATGATAAACTTCCTCATATGAAATTTCCCGTCCTTCTAGTACATAGGTACATACTTTAGGAGTTGAGTGAACTTCTCTTAATACTCATTCACTAAGGAGTCACCTCACCTCAAGTTTTGGAAGTCAATGAGCTTTTGGTCATAGAAGAGTTTTACCTAGAAACCATGCTTTTAGAAAATCTACGCAAATTCACTCCATGTGAGACTTAAGGAACTAAGCCCAAGCTCCATTTTCTTACTCATCCGCTAGTTGGATGCTTCACCATCCAACTAAAAATCTCCCCATATGACTTTAGTGACCTTAGAGTAATTTGTGATTTTGAAATACTTCTCCATCTCCGTAAGCCATCCTTTTTTCCAAATCTCCTGTAGCACTACCTTCAAATTTTGGTGGTGTGATATTTCTCATGTCATGTGATAACTCAATTTACAAATGATTCCTTTTGGTTCCCTCAAAATATGATTGTGACCTATCACTCTCTTGATCACTAGATTGAGTGTTATCATGGAAATTCTCCCCTTCTTCCTCGTTGTTGGAAAATTCTTCCTCATTATTTGGAACTTTTTGCTCCTCTCTTTCCTTTCCCCTAACTTCTTGTTTGAGGTTTCCTGTTCTTGTTCTAGTTTCATCCATGATAGCTAGAATGCGGTCCAACTTGTTGGAAGTTCAAAGTTTGTCATTGATGATACAGTTTGGCAGTTCATGAGCATGAGGTGAATATATTGCTTGATCAAGTGTTGTCATTTATTTCAACATTGTTATGATCATTATAAAAAAATTTGGAAGTATTTTTTATGGCATATGTATAGAGAAAGTTGGTCTGGAAAATTTGGTTATACAGGAAATTGGCTAAGTATTTCCTTTGGCAGTTTTGTGGTGCAATGTGTCAGTTTTTGGGTTTGCACTCCATTGCAAGTGGAGATATCACTCTATGATTTTCGATATAGTTTTGAGATTAGGTGCAGCTATATTCAAGATTTTGTGACATTCTATGAAGTTTCTTGAACTTGATATCGATGACAGTGTTCAACCCTGTATACCGCAGTCATTCCTTGTGTAGTGTATCAGTGTGGGAGATTTTGCATTTCTTTGCGGATAATTGTTTTGTTCTATGATGGTGAAGATAAGCTAATAGATGTCGGCTAAATGGGAATTCAAATATAGATCAAGCTTTGAGGTCACACATATGAAAAAATGCATGTACACATGAAGGTTTTGTGTTTAGGTCTATTTTTGGGCTAACGTTCATGTAATGGTTTCATACATCCATACATGTTTCCATTTATTTTCCATACTCAAACATTTATTTTCAATGTAATGCAAGAAGACATGTGAAAGAGGAATTCCACATTATATGCAAGAGTTAGATTCGCTCCAATAAATATAACATTAGGAATATACCCAATGTAATATTCCCATAAAAATAATACCTTTGATACAATCTATTTGACATTATGAATAAAAGAAAATTCTACACAACTATTTTCCATCATAGCATCAAATTTCTATTCATTTCCAAATGTCATAGTTTGACTTGGCATTCAATTGCCTCTTAGTCAATTCAATTTTTACATCAATGATACAAAACACAATAATCAAAGATGGATTCCAAGACTCATAGCATAAGGTCACTTTGACTTCATGCTCAAAGATAAGCCATGCAATCGTACTATTTAGCACATTGTCTTATGCAAGAGATGACATTTCATTTAGTCATACAAGAGCTACCCTCTTAAGGGTCTACACAATCTACATCTCAAGTCAGTATCACAATCCTGATACCATGAAATCCAGATGCTTATGTAGGTTAACATATTGAGGTCCTTAGACTCGATGATCTTAAATTTACATTATAAATTAGTTACCTTTGCTCTACAAGGTTGGGTCATTTAATCATCACAATTTCACATTTTGAAGGTCACATATGAGGTAGGATCCTTTCTACCACATAATATCTCTATGAGAAAGATAGATTATCCAATTATGCCCTCAAAAGAAGATGATATCAATCACACTTGACCCATATCACTTTCTTAAGATGCTACTAGGTGCTAACAACATAAGTTTTAACACAATTGTTATGGTTAATACATTCTAGAGACACATGTCCTTTTTCCCAATGATCCACTAGGTCAACTTATCATAAGTTTAATGCTTTCACTTATACATGTAATCATGTAATCATGCATTCTTATAGGAGTGAGGTAACATGCACATCAAAAGTTTCAGCAATAATAATGTTCTAACCATCTCATGCATTCCTATCATTATGAAACACTTGGCCCTATCATTTAGGTTTACTTTCAATATATCAGTATGCACCAAGTATAGTTGGAATAGTTCTATAATTTTAAATCATATTTAGTATGACACATACATACATTCTTTTATCTAGCTATTTCCTTTCCATGCAATGGATAACCTTAGGATGCCTACATGCATTCAATCCCTTCTAAAGTTATCTTGCATACACAAACAAATGTCTTAAAAAAAAAAAAGTGCAAATTTTCAATATAAAGTAAGTTTTCCTTTCATGCAATGAACCTAGCCTTGAAGACCAACTCTTGGCTTTAATTGGCTCTAATTTTTAACATATGATTTACACGTGGTTTCAATATGCCTTCTAGTTAAAGGAAATATCATAACACAAAAAATTGTTTAGTTTTCTTATGATGTGTTCAATTTAAGAAGCATCTTAGAAAGATTTCAAGTAATCATTCATGATACTTTCTCTTATAGGATCTTCATGAGTACACCAATAACAAAATTAGTGGGTCCTAGCATCTAGAAAGACCAAAACTAGTAGCTAATAGAGCTTATCCAGAGAGCTCAACAAATATGAGGAAACAACTATCAAACAACATGTAAAAGGACAAAGCATCAAACATGTAGGTCCAACATATGGATGACTTATGCAATCATTTATTAGAGTTACCAATTGATGCCTTCTAAGACATGCAAGAGCTTAGGTCATGCATATGAAACTTAAGATGTTGCCAACTCAACATTGATCAAAATTGATCTTTCTAATGACAAGTCTATGTGCCAAAGACACTACCTAGAGAGTGACTATCTTTGCTTCCAAGAACTCTAAGACACGGGACATTGTCCCTTCTTGTCAGGTATGACCAAGTTCTAAAAGAAACTTCTACAAAAATGCATTCACCGACTTGCTCACACACCCTGTGTTGAGTACTCTTAGGAGGTTCATGCGATCAAGTTTTGCAACTAAGCAAGGTGAAATCAAGGCCCTAGTATTGAACCTTAAGCTCTGATACCAAACATAACAACCTCCATAGATTAAACCCAAATAAATTCACAAATTCCACAACATCACGCACATGGGGATGACACATGTCCAATGCACAAGAAAAAGTTAAAGAATTATATTAAAATAATAATTAGAAGTACATATGTCATTTACAAGGAAATTCATATGGGAGCATTTCCCTTACAATAGACCTCTTGATCGATACTCTTGGAAAAAGTGCCTCAAACATTACAGACTGAAACCTCCTTTAGAGCAATGTCGGTGTCACATTCTGATTGTCTGGCTGACTAGCAGTTTATTTTATCCAATTCTGAACAAGTCGCTGTGACCCTGAAGAAGTCTTGCCGAAAGGTCCACTGTGGAGTCTATCGTTGTAGCTTGGTGTATTCGCTATGACCTCATAGTGCTCGGGAGAGCTTTGGCCGAAAGGCCATTCATTCGTTTATCGGCGTAACTCTTGGCGACTGGAGTTTCAGAGTGGCTTCAACATTTGGAGAGATGTCTCAGCGAAGTGTTCATCTCTCACCGACAGAGTATGTATTGAGGTCTTCGGAATAACCTATATTCACTCAGTAAGATGTCACCATGAAAGCAAATGTTATGTCGACAGTGTTTGCTTGTTTTGTTTCATCGGGAAGACTTAAGTGTTATCTTCGATATAACTCAAAGCTATCGGGGAAGGTCTTAGCGATAGAAGAAAACTATGCCGACAGGGAGTACTCGGGAGTTATCGATATAACTCTTAGACTTCGTTATGAGGTCTAAGTGATAAGCATTTGTCTTGCCGATAGCCGATGGCTATAGGGGTAACTCTTGGCGACAGTCAATCTTCAGTGAAACATATATATATATATATATCGGTAAGTTCTCTCGGCGATGGACAAATGTTTTGGTGACAGGTGAACATTTTGGAGTAGCATATGAATATCGCTATGAACTCTTGGCGATAGGAGTAAGTCTTGCTGACTTCTATTGGGTGCTCGGTAGATATGGGAACTTCAGTGTAACCTTAGTGTTTCACCATGACCTTCTGGCAAAAGGGATAAGTCAGAACGACTACGTGATGACTTGGTATATCTATTGGAGCTCGATATAATATCTTGGCAACTATAGAGGCTCTTGGCTATAAGAGGTCAATGTGGCATCGGGCGACACCTAGTGTCTCACCGAGATGCCAATGTAATTTAATTCGTTGACCGGGTATGACTTCAATGTGGCATCACGTGGACGAATTAGAAGAGCCGAATTGGAACCATTGGGAGTCTGTTGTACTCGCCTGTGAGGGAGCTCGACAGTCAGGGAACACCAGGGATATAGTTGGAAATTGCAGATGTTTTGATGTTGGATAGTAGTTCGATCAACAGTGAAGTGTGAAGAATTCAAACTGTATCAGTGAAGGATTAAAATCTGTAAAGGCTGTAACCTGAAAGTTTTATGTTCGAGGAATGTACATGATGAATACTGCTGTATAATGACACCAGAAAGATAAGTCTGGAATTGTATGTAACTTTGATTACTGTAATACAAAGTGATTTCTCTTGGTGTGGTGGGTTTTTCTCCCGTAAGGGTTTTCCCACGTATATCTGGTGTTCATGTGTGTTTGTCTAAATACTCTGTTTCTGTAATCTATCTCATAGTGCATCTCAATTAGACTGTAATTGAAAATTTAAAAGTACTTCTGCATTCTTTCCTGAGGTATTGACGTTAGGAAAATTGTTTTCTGCATCTAGTTTTCCTTACAGATACAAGACTACACCAAAAAAAAAAACTTGAGCCTTCCTAAAAAGATCTTTGCGACCTCTGAATCTCCATTTCGGCACTTGTCCTAGAAGGTAAATTTCAACAACACGAGTATATTCCTTAGAAACTATCTAGGTCCTCTATCAGTATCTACCCTAAGGTGCTCTAGTCTACTTAGGTGTTTATATTCTACTAACAAGAGAATATTCTCTAAACATTTATCAAGAAAAAGTAATTCAGTCTACTTTATTCAACAACTCTTGAGAGATTTAGTAGGATAAATCAAGTGGTTCTATTCATTTCATTATCTATTCAATTCATACATTATCTTGTCACATGATTACATTCAATGTCTTCTACCACTTCATATTTAGCGTAAATCAATATACATTATAGAAGAAAATGAGTAAAATAAGTAACAAAAGAAGGTATGTCACAAGTATGTGTATGTACGTAGACAAAGGTCTTTGTGTATACATGTATATGTGCCAACTTTAGATAATATATTTGTGCATACATTCTAAAATGAATAATAATTACAACAGATTGCTTTCGTTCAAAATATTTCTTTAGATGGTCATATCAATTGACAGTTATACAGGTGTAAATTTTCCTTTTCCAAAGAAAGTAGAAGAATAGTTCTATTTAAAATAGTTACTTCATACTGGTACACTGTTTGTATCATAACCATGTTATTTACAGAAGTTTGCATGTTACTGTGTCAATGTGTCTCATAAATAGTTTCAAGTTAATCAGTGTTACATGTATTCAACCAAGGGTACTGTCATTCTGGATATATATATATAAAGAAGTTAAACGATACTGGTATCATTTTGTGCAAAGTAAAAAGGAATCGAATGACATGGTTACATCATTTTAAAATAATAATACACATATAAAGTTGGAACATTTTTATTATTGTTCATTTTATCGAGAAACCCACATTCATATTGTTGATAGTTATAAAATATATTCATGCCACTGTCATTCTAAGGAATGACTAACAATCGAATGACTACCTCTCTTTTTATTATTAACAGTAACTATAGACGAAACCTTTATGAATGTTGGTCATCATCCTTCATTGCTCAAATAACAATGTTAGTAAGGCTCACTCATGGTAATCATTCTAAGGAACAATTTAAGTATCGTTCCATGGAACGATAATGTGCATGCAAGAAAGAATGGTGAACACTAACATTACAAACATCGCTTGGGATCAACGATGATGGTAATCATTATGAAGAACGATTAAATCTTTGTTCTAATGGCATACTATTATATGATCTTAGTGATCGTGCCAACATAAGTAAAAGTGGAATGATACAATCATTTTTTCATCGTTCACTATGAACGATGCAACATGGTTAAAGAATAGTGACAACTTTCCATTATTCTATGAATGATTACCAAGATCCACGCACCCATATGGTGTGGTATACCTGTTCAATCTTGTCAACACAAGGAACAACACAAAAAAATATGGAGGATAATAGTGGAGAAAGTTGTTGCTTCCCTTAGAGGGAAATGGTAAACGATTTTAAAATCATTACAATTCAAAGAATACTCTGGCTATTGGTTTCAACCGAATAGCCATGAAAATGGCTAATGAAACATGCATGCAAGAGATAAAACGAATAGAGGGGTGATTACATATAACATATAGTGCATAAACATGATCGACTAAGATGTCGATAGGGAGAGAATGCACGGATCTTGTGCATGCAAGGGATGGCCGATAAGGCCCTTGCAACAAGACAAAGAATATGATCAATTTCATACAATGACTTCCCGACATCGAAGAAAAATACACTTGCATATAAACAAACATCTAATGGTTTAACACCATTTCAAATGGAATCAAAAATATGAAAGGAAATGCAAGTTTGTGAATAGACTGTACTATGAAATCAAGCATATACAAAATTCATCGATTTACCTATGATTTGTGGGCATTTTCCTCAACTTTTTCCTCCTTCCCAGCTGGATCGATTCTCTTGCCTTCTTTTTCCTCAATCCTTGTCGCCTTAGTTATTCTTCTCCTCAATTCCTTGCAAGAATTACGTACCACCAAAAATTACCACATGTTCTCCCTTTTTCCTCTGATGCTCTTTGCATGCATCCTTTAAAGGTTGTCTCTATTTGAAATTATCATCTGTGATCTCTTTCATTTTTCAAAATCTGAATTGAAGCTCCCTCTCTCTCTTTTTGAGACAAGAAAAACAAGGAATATGTGTTACCTGAAAATAAGGAAATAAAAAGGAAAATAGGGAAAGAGAAATCAATCTTTTTTTTGAAGAGTAGTCGACCCCTATTCTTTTCCCTCTTCCCCATTTTCATGTCATTAAATGACATTCAATAACCTTCATTCAATTTTCATGTAACGTTCTTCATTAATTCACTCTTTCTTGCATGTAACCACTTATGACAATTGTCATGTAATTCCTTCCCGAGCATAAATGTATTTAACAAGCATAATACTTATTCATGTAAAACGTAATTTTCAAAAAAACGTTTCTAGCTCAAAGTTTTCAAATGATTCCATATAACATCTTGAGGGAGTGTTTACACAACATATAATCATTTACTTAAATTTCCACCTAATTTTATTCGGTTAGATTATATTAACTTTCATTAGACTTATTCATTTATTTATTTTCCAAGCATTCAATATTAAAAGGTCATAAATTAATTTTCCTATTACATTAACTTCCTCAATTTAATATTTGAGTTATGAAAGAAGAATGGGATGTGACATTGATGGAGGTAAGGTGTACTTGGGTGATGATTCTTATTTAAATATTGTTAGTTGTGGTAAAATTAGAATCAGGTTTCTTGATGGTAGAATAAAAAGGATTAATGGTGTGTTGCATATCCATGGATTAGCATGATTTTTTTATCTATGAGAAAACTAATATATGTGTGTGTGCAGGTAGTATTTTTTGATGCAGGATGCAAGATGGTTAGAGGTGCTATGGTTATTTCTAGAGGTGTTAGATATGGCACATTGTATAAGCTTGATGCATGCACTATTGAGTGCAATAGTACTTATACATGAAAATCAAGTCTATGGCTACTTAGTTGGAAGAGGTGAGGGTTTCATCTTCAATAGATCCGGTCATGGCTTTTGGGTACCCAAGGGTGCTCTTTCTTCTAAATCAAAGTTACTTGCAGAGAAAACTATGTTATGGCACCAGAGACTTGGCCACATTAGAGAAAAGGGTCTAAGGACCTTGAAAAATAAAAACCTTGTTGAAGGGTTGTATGATTGTAATCTTGAATTTTATTTACATGAGTATTGCATTTATGGAAAACAAAACCGTGTTCAATTTTACTCGAGTTCTCATAAATCTTGTGGTGTATTGGAGCTTATTCAATCTGATGTGTTTGGTCTTGTAGATGTTCCTTCAATTGGAAAATTCACATATTATGTTTCATTTATTGATGATTATAGTAGAAGGACATGGGTATATTTTCTAAAGAGTAAATCTAAATTCTTCAATCGATTTAAAGAATTAGAAGTAATGATTGAGTTGCAAACTTGAAAGAAAATAAAATGTTTGAGGACTGATAATGGCGGTGAATTTTTTTCTAATGATTTTGATAGATTATGTAAATATTGTGGTATTCGTAGACAAAAGACAACTTTGTATTCTCCACAATAGGATGGAGTTGTAGAAAGAATGAATAGGACACTAATGGCTAGAAGGCTAGGAGTATGTTGAGTGGTGCTAGTCTAGAACAAAGGTTTTGGGATGAATCTATTGCCACTACTTGTTACCTAATTAATAGGTCTCCTACATCAACTCTTGTTGATAGGATGCCTATAGAGGCATGGCTAGGTCACAAGCCTTCATTAGGACACCTTAAAATTTTTGGTTGCAAGGCATATGCACATGTGCCAATGGAGAAGTGAACAAAGTTGGAGAACAAGACTATGAAATGTATCTTCATCGGATATAGTTATGGTGTGAAAGGATACAAACTTTGGGATCCTATTGCATAGAAGGTAATATATAGTAGAAGTGTTATTTTGAGAGAAACTAAGCCTTCTTCTATTACATTGCAGCCAGAACAAAGTAAACAAGAAGAGGTGTTTCAACTTCCTTTTATGCCTGAGAAAGTTGAATTAAGACTACTAGATAGACAAGAAGTTGAGGAGAGTTCATCTAGATTTGAATCTTTAGAAGAGGAGGAGAAACCTCCAACTCAGCTTGTTCATAGGTCTACAAGGCATAGACAACCAATTGAAAGGTATTCACCTGATGATCGGACATGTAATTTTACTTCAAGAATACTAATATGAATGAGCCCAAATTTGTAGAAGGGCATTAGGTATGAATGATGCAAAATATTGGAAGATTGCTATGGATGAAGAAATGATAGCTTTGAAAAAGAATGATACATGGTATCTTGTACCATTTCTTGAAGGATGAAAACTCATTGGTTACAAAAAGGTGTTCAAGAAAAAGATTGGTTTAGATGGTGGTATTGAGAAGTACTAAGAAAGGTTGGTTGCAAAAAGTTACTCTCAAGTTGAATGTGTTGATTATGGTGAGATATTTTCTCTTGTTGCAAAAATGACATCCATTAGATTTTTTCTTTCTGTTGTTGTTGCTTTTGATTTAGAGTTTGAGCAAATGGATGTGAAAACTACTTTCCTTCATGGTGACTTGGAAGAGGATATTTATATGACTCAAACAGAGCACTACATGGTGAAAGATAAAAGTAAATTGGTTTGCGAATTGAAGAAATATTTGTATGGCCTAAAATAGAGTCCTAGGATGTGGTACCATAAATTTGATACATAGTCTTATTGAGTTTGGGATTTGAGCATTCTAAATTAGTTGTGTTTATTATAAAATTGATGGTGATAATTTCTTGTTATTGCATTATATATTGATGATATGTTATTTATTGGCAAAGGGAAAGATATGATTTTAGAACGAAAGTCTCAACTTGCAGTTAAATTTGAAATGAGATCTTGGTGCAACCAGGAACATTCTTGGGATGGAAATTAGAAGAGATAGAGTGAATAGAGAGCTATGGCTTGGCCAAAGTAAGTATGTCAATTCAATTTTATAGAGGTTTAACATGTAGGATTGTAGACCATTATGTGTTCCTTTTTCAATTGAAAAAAAGTTATCTATTTCAGATTGTTTAACATCCCTAGAGTGTAGTTGGAATTTTGATGTATGCTATGGTTTGTACTAGACCAAACATTACCCAAGCAGTGGGAGTTCTTTCTAGATATATGTATAATCCTGGTAGAGTTCATTGGGATACATGCAGTTAAAAGAATCTTCAAATATTTGTGTGGTAACTCAGAGTATTCCTTGTGTTATCATATTAATTTGACTGAAGATGATATTTCTCTTGATATTCATGGTTATATTGATTCAGACTAGGTAGGTGATGTTGATAGCAGACAATCCACTAGTGCTTATGTGTTTAAACTTTATTTGGTGGTGCAATTAGTTGGATGAGTAAACTCGACAGATTTTGGTTGTATTGTCCACTATTGAAGCTGAGTATGTTGCATCTACTCATGATTTTAAAGAATTTATTTGGATTAAGAGACTAATTTCATATATTGGAATAAAATAAGGTGTAGTGACAATTTATTACGAAAGTCGGAGTGTGATCTGTCTATCTAAGAACCCGATATTTCATGCTAGGACCAAGCACATTGATGTACATTATCATTTTGTTAGAGATATGGTCAAAGATGACAAGGTGAAGCTAGTTAAGGTATCTAGAGACTTTGATGAATGTTGTTGATTCTTTAACTAAGCCTGTGAGCACAAAGAAGTTTAGATGGATTTTAGAGTCTATGGGCCTTTTGGCCCCTAAAAATTAAGAAATATGTTTATACTCCCTCCTTTTGCTATTGCAAGGTGTTTGAAAAGTGAGATTTGTTGGGAAAATGTGTCTCAACCTTGCAATTATATAAGGTTTATTTTTCATAGGATGTATTTAAGATATCTATGCTAGTTATGTCAATAGGTGTAACCTATAGTGGTAGCACGGGGTGGAGTGAAATTATGTGTGTTAACAAAAATAATTTAAAGTATACTAAATTGTTGACATATATTAAATTAATGATATATTGTAAATCTAGAGCGTTAATCATTAGGTCTCATATCTAATGGTAGAAATTTGGTTGGCTTGTCTTTCCCTATAAGGCAACCCTATTTTACGAGGGCATTGTATTACAACTGGCTATTGTTATGT
Source organism: Sequoia sempervirens (assembly GCA_007258455.2). Taxonomy (NCBI): domain Eukaryota; kingdom Viridiplantae; phylum Streptophyta; class Pinopsida; order Cupressales; family Cupressaceae; genus Sequoia; species Sequoia sempervirens. Next base: position 18,136 of record VDFB02092294.1, on the reverse strand, counting down.
ATTTTGAGAGTCTAATAGTGGTTGTGTTGTCTCTGGATCTTTGGTTGGTGATACTCCTATGAGAAGCTTGCTCTGCAATTATATTATAATCTTTGTGATTTTTGAGTAATATATTGGGTAGATTTTGAAGTGTGGGGTTTTTCTCTCGAAAGGGTTTTCCCCACGTAAATCACTATGTTGTGGTATGCATGTGATATTTATGTTTAAGTTTTTGTAATTGTTGAAAAGATCTATAAAGTTTTGTATTAAATTCTCCTCTCAATATTATTGTAGGAAGTTGTTATGCTACCTTAGCTTCCTTACAATCTAGTGGTTCACTAATATTAAGGAAGCATATTAATCTTTGTTTACCTACATAGAATGCATTTTGTTTTAACCCTACAACATATTTTTGTAATCTTTATATCATGCCACTTAAGCTTAGTATTTTCCAAGTGCTGGAAACCTTTTGGCCAAACAATCCTAGAATTTTTTTGACCATAGGAATATGAATTTTTATGTGATAATGTATAGGAAACAGTGTTGTAATTACTTATCAACATGTCCTCTTTTGATTGGAGAACATTTGATAACTTAACTTCTTTGCAAATCGTATGATAAGGTGATGTCACCTAGGTTGACAAATATTTTGCATTCATCTCGCCAAAGTGCAGTCAGATTCAAAATTTCTACAAAAGTGCAACAACACTTAAGTTTCCCATATATCCCACAATGACCCCATTTCCCACTTTTGTAGATATTTTTATCCCAATTGATAACATTTATCAAAGTTCAATTAGGGATTTGGACTTTATCTTGGTTCACTTATTTTTCCCTTCCATCTATCAGGTTTAGATGGAACAAAACTCTCTGCAAGGCATGTTCAATTGATATTAAGTTTACTTGGACCTATATAACCCACAAAGGTGCACTTGGACCTATTTGAATTATTGCAAGGTGTACTTGGATCAATCCAACCTACAAGGTGTATTTGGACCTATCTAACCTATAAAGATACACTTGTACCTATAAGTTACCTTTTGGAATTTTTGAAAATACCCATAAACATGCAAGTTATTCAATTGTGGGTTTTTGTAGTCCATCTGGTACATGTCAAAAGTTATGCAAAGGCTCAATTGCACATAAAAAGTCTACAAAGGTACACTTGAACCTATTCAACCCACAAGGTGCACTTGGACCTATTCAACCCTCAAAGGTGCACTTGGATCTATTTGACCCACAAAGGTGCACTTGGAGCTATTTGATCCCCAAGGTGCACTTGGAGCTATCTGACTTGCAAGGTGCACTTGCACCTATCTCACCTAGAAAGGTGCACTTGTACCTATCTAGCCAACAAGGCGCACTTGGACCTATCCAACCTACAAAGTGCACTTTGGTCTAGTCCACCCACATATCTTGATGCAAGGTGCAAAACCACATATCATGATGTGAATCTAAATCCTACTAAGTGTAGTTTCAAAATGAACTCCTAGTAAAGGTCCAATTGAGATTTCTGACTCACATGGTGTTCACTTGCCATAGTAAAATCCACAAGGATCTAAGATTCAATAGCAACAAATTTTTTTACTAAGTGCACTTGAGTCTAGCTCTTTCACTAAAGTTTCATTTCCAAAGGGAAGTTACACAAAGGCCACTTACAAAGGTAAATCCCACATAGTTTAGATTTTAGCACACACACGTAGAATACTATCTCCATTTAATTATATAAAAAAGCTAGACAAAACCAAAACTGTCATGCCAATATTTTCATCTTTTCTCTTTACCAAAAGATAGTTTTTCCCCTTGATTATGTTCAACAATGTACCACTTGGTATGATCTTAAGGTTCTCGACATTGAACTTAAAAGTTAAATATTCAAATTATAATCTTAAAGTTCCTATCTATTTGTAGTAGCAATTATGACTTGAATTCATATAAGTTAATAGATATTGTTATGTTTTGATATTTAAATATATTTGTATAATTAATAGATATTCAAAGATCAAAAGAAGTTAGCAATCATAAGGTAAAGTCATTAGAGCTCACTTCAATTTTCTAAAGGGACAAAGAACCTAGTCTATGTATACGACATGTTTATGATGGTGAATGTTGTCTTTGAATCTTTACTCCAAGCTATAAAGTTGGTCCAACTAGGGGTTTGACCTAGGAGAACTTTACACTAGCAATTTGGTAAATTCCCTAAAGGTGTTCATCAACATCATCATCCTTATAAGCACTTTAGATGTCAAAATCAAAGAAAAAAAAGTTCCAATAATTTATTATTTTTTAATTCAATTTAGTGCATTAGAGATTGAACCTGTGACAATAAGAACCAAACCTATGACACTTGGGATTGAACGACAAGGTTTTCTACACCTAAAGTAATTTTGAGACAATTAGCATGCTTAAGCTATTAGTTTTTGAAGGTGATGAATCAATTCAAACCATCATCAACAATCATTCTCCATTATTACTTCTTTAGCTAAGCCCCTATGGACTCTCATTTAATTAAAAAAAATAAAATATTTTCACATATTATTTCTAATTTGTTATCTAGATTAGTTCATGATTTGATTGTATGCATTTATTTAATTAGCTTAGATAATTAATGTAAAGGTGTTTTTCCCCTTAAAATTTTATAGTGAACCTAACACTTGCTTGTAACAAGACATAGAGTTTCCCCTAGGGTTTCTCCTTCATTTTAATTATTTTCAAATTTCTATTTCTAATTAATTCATCATGTATTTAGATATTATTATGTTTTACATTCCCTATTCATTCATGTTTCATAACTATATCTTCATCTAGGGTTTTTGGCTTATCAATAATCTTATAATTAGGATTTACATTTCAAAGTTGTTTTATATCTAATTATCAATTGATTTTCTAAAATTTTAAAACCTTTAGTTCATTTATATTTCATCCTCTTGTAATTTAGGGATTTGAGAGTTATTTTCATGCCAAAATCTCATTCATGTATATCATTTCCCTTTAACAAGAATTATTTACTTGAATTCTCACATGGCTTCATATAATAAAAATGGTGTTCCTATTAATTTTCTTGTGAGAAAAATGTTATGCATGACCTTTTTATGTTATTTTCCAATCTCATGGAATACATTATAATGACTATTAGAAGCAATATCTCAAACTATTCCTTAATGAGATTGTTGTTGCTCTAGACTTATAATAAATGAGGAGAAAGGCTATTACATTTTCCAAGGAAGCTTAGGTTATTTGTGGGTGGTAAGAAAAATGCAAGATGAATAATAAGACTAATGACAAGGGTATATCCAAATATCATGGGAGAGATCTAAGTATTCTAGAAATTCCAAATTAAAATGTTGGAACTATATTAAGATAATCCACTTCAAAATAATTTTTGAGGATAAAAAAAATAAAAGGTTAAATTTGATGGTGATTTTGATAAATCTTCTCAGGAGGATATAATATATGTGTTTGTCATAACCTTGATAGTGCATGCATGCAAGGATGTGTGGATGATTACAAGAAATATTATGGTGAGTTCAGGTATACCATAATGATAAATGTGTAAGGGGGAAATCGATAAGCATAAAATAGTCGAACATAAATGAATTAAAACTAATCTAATTCAAATGAAAGATTTAGATTCATACCCATTACTCACAAAATGAAACTATGAAGAAATGAAATCAAAAAATGTAATCAAAGGAGAGAACATAAATTGAATTCATAAAACATAGCGTTACCATCCCATGTCGAAGTGTATTCACAATGATGTTGGATTGTTGTTGTATCAATGTGAAGCCTCCATTTGTGCATTGCAAAAGCTTCAAAGTGACATGATGTTTGATTGAAGATGTGTGCAAAAGCTTGTGAGAAACCAATTTTCAATTCAACATTACTTTGTTGTGTAAAAGATGTCAATTCTTCAATCATTTTTGAGGATGAAGAGGATTGTTATATAGATTTTATGATTTGAGATGAACGTGCAAGATTAAACAATGTTGAATCAAGATCGATGGTTGAAAGCTATTGAGAAGAATTAGATTGCCCAGTTAACTTCTGTAATCAAATCAATTAAGGATATTGATTGATCAATCAGAGGAAATAGATTGCCTAATCATTCCAATTGAGGAAATCATGTTGAGCCTTCAGTGAGTTTGAATAATAGATGAATCAGTTAGGAAATAGATGGATCAGTCAAAAAATAGATAAATCAATCAACCAATCAGAGCGAACAATCGGTGGTCATAATTTTCTCAATCATAAAAGTGGTTGATGGTAATTAATTAATTGAATTAATTAATTAAACCTTTTGAGTTGAACGTGCAAGTCATGTTTGAATTTTACAAACAAAGTTGTATTTGTTTTGTTGACCTTTTGGATGATGTTTTGAATAATTAATTTAATTATTCAAGTTTGGGGGAAAGTGATTTAATTAAACTATTAAGTGGTAATAATTTAATTGATTTAGAGGAATGGGGTAATTAGTGACATAATTAAATAAATTGATATTTATTTAATTAATCAAGAGGAATAAAGAATTAAAGATATAAATAAATAAATATGATTTATTTATTTAATCAAGAAGATTGATTGAAATGAATTAATTAAATAACATAAAGTCATTTAATTAAATAATTGGACATTATTTAATTATTAGGAAAAGATGAATATTAGTGTTAACATGCTAGTTTGCGGGCTAGGACAATTTTAGGTGTCTACAATAACTAATATCTTAGTATAGTTGGTCATGTGAGAGTTAGGATTTATTCTTTGATAGGAGGATCAAAGGGATTAGTACAACCCCACACACCCTTGGTTTTCTTTAAAAAATATATTTATTTTTTTGGTCGGTACAATATTATTATATTAATAATATAAGAACAAAAATTACAACGTCTAAAACAGGATAACTGTGAGAGAAAAGCCATCAGCTCAAGCCTTTCTACCGGCGAGCGCAACCCAGGTAAAACAAAAAACCCCACCAGACCCACATTACATCCAAGAAACAAGCACACTAGAGGGAGCATGAAAAGTGAAACCAGCTACAAGGCTGAAACCAAATGGAAATGAAAACAACGCACTTCGCTCTGTTCTTCAGAAAGCCACTAGACCCAAACAAAAGCCTTCTGAGCCACACCCACTCTTCCAAAGGAACCATCACCTTCAACAGTCGTCACCTCGAGATCATTGAAACACCAAAAATTAAAAATAGAGCACCATCCATAGTAACCAAAAGAAAGCAAAACACAAACAACAAAACAGTCCCTTCACCAATTTGCCTCTGTTCGCGTTCAAACTGTGAAAACTATCTAGAGTTTCTTCCGCCCTTGCCACGACCCCTGCCTCTAAAACGTCTTCGCCTTGAGGAACTGCTCGACTGGATTCCATTCCCTCACCTCGCTTCTTCATCTTGTTGTCGTAGCACAAATTTTAAGTGTTCCCAAGCCGTAAAGATTGAGATTTTGTATTCCTCCCTATCCACTCGGCTCCGCCATCTCACAAACAGCAGCAATCCCTCCTCTGTCGCTTCGTCCATATCTTCTATCCCTTCAGAAACATCATAGCCTTGCCCCGGTACAGCCCATTCAACCAAAGAATCCATTTTTCCCAACAGATCCTCCTCAAACAGGGACCTCATTACCCATATAGTTACCTCTACCTCTTCATTCAACTCCATTCCCCATGCAAACAACATTAAGGCAATGTCAGTATTTAGACGGCCACGATGAGTGGCTTCCATGAAGTGCGGCCCCAGAGTTTCCAACACTGCTTCAATTACCTCTTCCTATGGGTTTTTTAGCAAGTACCACAGCCTGAATTTTGAAACAGGACCAAAAAAACCCTGTTGTTGTATTTTTGTTGCGAAGCCATACATAGCTTCCATTATCATTGTTTCTCTCCACACTTCCACGCACTACACACTCCAGATATTACCATACAAATACCAACGAGAAAGCCTGAGATAAACTTTATGAAGATTTAGAGGTCTTTATTTCGGAAAAAACAACAAAACCTAACAGTCCTTCCCCTGCCACAAAATAAAACTTGTGCCATCCCTCCCCAAAGCTCGTACCAGGAATACAATAACTTCCTGTCCTTTCCAAAGTCAATGACCTCAGCCAGGACACCCAAACGCCGGCGTTGGACCAACATGGATACAAAGCCAAATCCACCCATCCGAAACTAATAAATACTTGCTGTAGACGTTAATCCCCAAATGTCCTTTCCTTTAAAACGCATTAGACTTCTAAGAACAAGGGACGTCCACCATCCCACCAACAAGGATAACTTGCCATAATAGAAACCAAAGCAATAGAAAAAACAATAGGAAAAGGAAATCCGAATTAAATTAAAGATAACTCCACGTGGCGGTAGTCCTTCGTCCTTAACTCCCCAATCTCTGCAAAAGAGGTTGCCCACTTGGAAAAACAGTCAGCCTCACAATTACCCGAATGCCTAATGTGGCTGACTTCAAAATTATCAAATGAATTTAACAAATTAAGAATGGCGCTAATATATACTTGCAAATGCCATGCTAGAGCACCACCATTAACAATTTCCTGAACAATAACCTGCGAGTCCCCCTCCAAATGAAGATTTTTGATTACCAAAGAAAGAGCTAATTCTACAGCCAAGAGAGCCGCCTTTGCCTCCACCGAATTATTTGAGCCAACTTCCAACTTCCGAGCCCCAAAAGCAATTAAATTTCCTTGGCTATCCCGGATGATAGCACCTGCACCAGATGGACCCGGGTTGCCTTTTGCTGCTCCATCAAAATTTTCCTTAAACCAACCTTCCATCGGCTTTTCCCATACAACCCTTTCCTGTGACAACTGTGAGACTTCTTGTTCCACCCACAAATTCCCAAAGTGAACCTTGAGACCAGGCCACAATCTTTGAAATATGCTATCTTCCCCTGAAAAGGAAAGCTTTCGATGATGGGAATGAGAAACCGCTGCATTTACAACTTCAGTAATTACCAAATCAATTCTAGTAATGATTCTTAATACAGATTCCTTCTTGTCCTCAAAGATCCTTCTATTCTGTTCCTTCCACAATTCCCAGATCACTAAAGAGGGACTTACTACCTAAACACTTGAGAAGAAAGAAGCACCCTTGACAAGAGGCCACCCTTCAAAAACACCTTTTAAAGTATTTTGCCAAGGGCCTTGCCATCCAAGTTTTGACCGCAGTGCTTCCCAGCAAGAGGAGGCCATTTTGCAATGTAGTAGCAAATGGTCAATTGATTCCTCAGCTTCATCACAAAGGACACACTTAGTTGGCCCAGCAAATCCCAACCGCTTTCTTCTTTCCCCGGAAAGAATTCTACCCTTCACTGCCAGCCATGCAAAAGTACCGCTTTGGGTAGACATTCCTTGCTCCAGCATAAATTTTTTGCCCAAAAGACTTCCCCCACACCAGAGTCCAAAAGCTGGTAACCAATTTTAACCGAGTAATTCCCATTAATAGAACCACACCAAACCACTTTATCAACATTATTTGAGAGGAGAATGTGACGCCCCTTCAGGAAACCCTTCATTTTCTAAATTTTTTCAACAGACAACTCAACACATTCAACATCTTTCCACACCCATACCTGTCCTAAAGGGCCCTGCTTGAGTTCTAGATAGTTACAAACTTTATCACCCCATTTTTGGATAAAAAACTGCCTTAAAGCCTGAGCCCCTTCAGCATCCTTTAATATTGGAAACCCATTCCATGAATCATCCCAGAATTTTGCTTGCAGCCCATTTCCAATTTGCCATGTGATGTGATCGACAATCACAGGTCTGCAATCCACAATAAAGTTCCAAATTGCCGATCCCTTTACTGGATTTCTAATTGTAAAAATCCGATTATCTTCCATTGTGTCTAAGTACTTTGCCTTTAGAATTTTCACCCATAGAAGATGCGGGTTTGTATAGATACTCCAGACAAGTTTCGCACCTAAAGCTTCATTCATTACACTCCAATTTCTCAGACCAGCCCCTCCCTTCTCTTTTGGGTGACAGATTTTCTCCCAAGCAAGCAGAGGTATTTTATCATGATCATTAGCCCCATTCCAGAAAAACTTACGCATTCGCTGACCAATAGAATTTACCACCTTCTTTGGAATCTTCAAACACATCATGGAAAAGACAGGGATAGCTGAAACTACACTTTTCAACAGTAGTAAACGCCCAGCAGCTGTTAACCATTTGCTCTTCCAACCACTCATCCTATTTAGACAGCTGTCTACTAGATCCTTCCAAACACCAGCTTTGTTAGATCCCCCAAACAAGGGAATACCTAAAAATTTGCTAGGAAGGGTTCCTACACGCATACCCAAAGTTCTACATATTTCCACTTGTTTTGCAATGGGGACTTGAAAAAAGAATACCTCAGATTTTCGCCAATTTATACATTGTCCAGAGGCTTTCCCATATTCATCAAGAGATGCTTTCATTACCCGAGCCTCTCTAATAGTGGCATCTCCCATGAGAAAGGTATCATCAACAAATTGGAGATGCGTGATCGGATCTATCCCTTCCGCGACAGCAATACCTTTCCAATGACCACAGTTTCTTTTCTTGGCTATCAACCGCCCCAAAGATTCAGCTAACAAAATAAACAAGAAAGGAGAAATAGGGTCTCCCTGCCTGATGCCTTTACTGGATTCAAAAAAACCTTGAGGACTCCCATTTAAAAGGACAGAGAAACGAGGAGAGCTGATACAACTCTTTATCCAGGCCATCCAATCACTGCAAAAGCCAAACTTTTCTAAGACTTTTAAAAGAAAATTCCTGTTCACCTCATCATAAGCCCTTTTGATATCCAATTTTACCATGAATTTCTCCACTTTCGCCAGCCTAACTGAATGAATAGCCTCATGAACAACAATAACACCTTAAAAAATGGACCTGTTTGGAGAAAACCCACTCTGTTCTACCGAAATCACAGATGGTAAAACTTTTTTAAGTCTGTTTGCTAATACTTTTGAAATTATTTTGTAAATGGTGTTACAAAGAGAAATTGGGTGAAAATCCTCAAAGGTAACCACTTCATTTCTTTTAGGGACCAATGCAATAAACGTGTTATTCAGGTCCTTTAGCACAAAACCTCTCCTCCTTGATTCTTCCACCACTTCCCATATATCATGAGCCAAAATTTTCCAAAATTTTTGAAAGAAAAAGGTTGGGAAGCCATCCGGTCCAGGGGCCTTGTCTCCCCCCAGACCAAAAACCGCTTTTTTAACTTCTTTCAAAGAGACCTTTTCCATTAGCAAAACATTTTGATCATCTATCACCAATTTAGGGATGTTCTCCAATAACTTCCAGTTGAGATTTTGCAAAATGCTACCTTCCTTACATAAACCCGAAAAAAACTGCATAGCTTCTTTAGCTATAAGAGATTCATCTGACAATGCAACACCTTCACTATTTTTGATTTCAAAAATTTTATTGCTGTTTTTGCGAACTTTTACAGAATTGTGAAAAAACTTAGTGTTCCTGTCCCCCTCTTTTAGCCACGTTTCCCTTGATTTCTGTTTCCAAAAAACCTCCTCGCGAGCAAGAATCTCAGAATAGGTTTTATTTAGTGACTTTTCAAGGACAAAATCCTCTTCTAGCATCCCTTTTTCAATGATTCTAGAATGGAGAACCTTTAGCTCTTCTTCCAACCTTAACTTCTCAGAAAAAATATTTTTAAAGGACTCCCTATTCCATTTCTTTAACTGTTCTTTCAAGAATTGAAGTTTTTTAACAAAAACAAAAGCTTTATGACCCGAACTTATCGGGGCATTTTTCCACCAATCTGCTACAAGCCCCTGAAACCCATCCGCCCGTAGCCACATTGCTTCAAATTTGAAAGGATATTGAGCCGACTTTGATTCTTCTTGAATTCTTAGGCTTATTGGGTAATGATCCGAGCCTATTATGGGGGTAACCTCCGCTTCACAAAGCAACTGCTGCTCGGCCCATTCCCCAACCAGAAAGAAATGATCCAGTTTTTCAGCAATATTCAGAAAACCACTACGCCTTTTTTTCCAAGTGAAAACCCCATTTCTGAAAGGGAGTTCTAAAAGCCCATTTTGCACAACAAAATTACTAAAATACCTCTGGCTTTGGCTAGCCCAGCAAACACCACCAAGCTTATCAGACGGTTGAAGAATGGCGTTAAAGTCACCCCCAATAAGAAAAATTCTATCTCTTTCAGAATTCAAAACCAAAGAAATCTCCTGCCATACCTGAAGTTTTTTAACATTTCCTAGGGGGCCATAAACATTGAGAACCTCAAAACTAGCACCAAGCTGTTTTGATACCACACTAACCCATTGCCAACTTTGTTCTTGCCTCACCACTCTGACGTCTACTAGAGTTTCGTCCCACAAAATACCGAGACCCCCCGAGGCCCCAATGGCCCCGGAGAGGTAACCTTTCCATCTGCTAAAACATTTTAGAAAACTATCAAAATCCTGTTCCTTTATTTTAGTTTCTTGAAGCATAACAATACTCGGTCTCGTTTGATCAAAACAACGCTTGATCAAACGGATTTTGTCAGGGGCATTGCAGCCCCTGACATTCCACGATAGGATTTTCATGGCTGCCGGGAAAAGGCATAGCCTTTTCCCGATCTCAACTTGCTCTGCCCTACCGCATTCCCAGCTAATTCAAGGCGCATCTTATTTGTTTTTGGGCCACGCCTACGCTTCTCACCAACCTTGACTTTATTGATCTACGCAGTTGTTTGATCTAGCGACCTTTTCTCCACTAACCCAACTTGATCCGTTAACCCCAAAAGATCTTCATCTTCCTCCTCTGAGTCTGTGGCTGTGCCGGAGCCTGATCTTTCCAGAGAGCCCCCACTGTCTTTAACCCCTTCAAAAGCACTATCTAGGTTACGAATAGGAGAAATTGGGATGTCTTTAAAAAATAAGCCGTCTGGGTCATCTTGGAAATCACCAGCCACATGAAAAACATCTTTTACCTGCTCCCTATTGTCTATGAGTTCGACAATCTGAGGGCACTCTTCTTCAAGATTTACATAATTATCAAGCCCTTTAACTTTCAAAGGAAACTGTTCCTCAACCATACTTTGTTCAACACCATATTTTGGAGGGTGAGTATTAGAAAAACCTTCCATCTCAGGGAATGGCACTTTGGTTAAGACTATTGAGGTTTTATTTGGAGTTGTTAGGGTTAACTCCAAATCCGAGCCCACCTCAGAAGAGTTAGCCGCACTCACCCTCAGATCCGATGAGAAAAAGGTTTGTGAAACCCAACGACATTCATTTTCATGACACAAAGCTATTTCCTGACTTCTACTTAGCTCCCATAAGTCTGAAACTCCTTCGAAACCAAAACTTGAGCTCTCCATTAAGGTCTCCAAAAAGCCCCATTCCTTAGATTCACGCCAACCTTCAACAGCCAATGCTTCTGTAAGAGCAATCACCTCTTCCGCTGGTACATTTTGAATAGCACCTTTTCCTTTTTCAGCCTGCTTCCCTAATACCCCACCTAGCCCTGAATCCACCACTTTACTTCCTGTCTCACCATAATCCTCTATTACTAGATTCTGGCACCACATTCCCTCACCCGACTTCAACTCTAGCATTTTCGGTAAAGGGTGGACTATCTGCTTAAGAATACAGATTCTTGGATACATGCTACAATCCATTTTTTCAACTGCTATTTCCGACTTTACGAAGATACCCAGTTTGTTTCCTATACTCCTTAGGGTGTCCTGATCCCAGTATTCTTGCGGCAGATTTTTAAGGCCAACCCAAACTTCAGACTCCTCTATTTTTTCCTTGTTCGGGTCAAAATTTGGGGTCCAGTCCAAAATGTGAAGATTTCGACCATCCATGGAGAAAGGGCCACTCCTTAAAATCCAGTCTTTATCACGATCTGTTTGGCTTATCACCATATAGAAGCCATTTTCCAGGGTTTTTACATCACACCCTTTACCCCAATTGGCATCACACCAATCTTTCATTTTTAAGAGTGCTGGCCAATGTCCTCCCCATCGAACAAAAAAAGCCCGAGCTTTGAATGTACTCACAGATTCATTCCATTCATTATTATCTATCAAAAGGGTAACCATAGTTGTATGAAGAATTTTTTTTTGAGTTTGGCTTGACTCACCCTTCTCAGCTTGAATCTTTGGACACCAAATTTTTTTTTCAAGCGCACTAAACTCCACTCGTCCCTTCTGATATGTTGAACGGAAACTTTCACCTTTGACCTTTCCTCTCTCGCTAGGCTGGGTGAAAACCCCAGATCCGCCATACCTAAGCTGCTGTTTACCCGGAGCCTGCCAAGCTTTTATAAATCCATTATGCCTCCCTGCGTTGTTGGCGCCTCCTCTGTTCTTCCTGTTGAAAGGACAACGTGTTTGGCTCCCCGCATAGAACATCCCATGATGCCTGCGAAAACCTTGGTTCCTCCACTGCTCCGCCATTTTTACAATCCCCAATTTCTTTAAAAAATATTATTTGTAAGTAAAATGAAGGATACATTTATGTGGGTATTCTTAGTCAATAGAGTTTGTAAGGTGGTTCCAAGAGATATGACGCTTGTGAAGGAGGTTCAAGAGTTGGCATTGTCTTTCAACTTAATGCATGTACTCACATACAATGCAATAGTTCTTTAGTACATGTGGGGAAGAGATGTTTAGATTTTGTACCTTGATCATTAGAGCTTACAATGAAGAAATTTTTTGTATCTAGTTTTAAGGCTCATACATTCTAGGCACCTAAAACACAACTTGATACACCCCTCAATAAAATGGATTTGTAAAACACAAACAAGATGTTGATGTAGTGGGCTAAGAGTATGCTCAATGAGTCTATTCGAGAATAAAAATAAAAAAATTGTGTAGAATTGGTTGCTACTATATTCTACTTGATCAATAGGTCTCCTACATTAATGATTATAGATAAAAACCTCATGAAAGTTTGGATCGAAAAAAATCCCTCAATTCGACATCTTTGCATATTTGGTTCTGAGGTATATGCACATATGTCTAGGATAAAGTAAAATTTTGGCAATACGGATATGGAATGTATATTCGTTGGTCAATGCATTAGTTTGAAATTTTACAAGATTTGAGAACTTATGGCCAAATAATTTCTCTATAATAAGAATGTGATTTTTAGGGAGGTCAAAATTTCCACTACATTTGACTAGCTAAAGGAGGACAAGAAGCTAGATGTGTAGCTATCTATGATTTAATTGTAATGTGTTATTTTTCACTTTTCTTTGTTAAGATTGATTTGGTTTTATTTTTTTGAAATTTTAATGTTGGTCCTTTTTTAAGACAGCTATAAATATAGCTTCTTCTTTTTTAAATTTTAAAATGAAATGTTTTTTTTTTTTGAAATAATGGCTAATCTATGATTAAATAAGTAAAAAATATTCATAAATAGCTTGTTTTAATAATATTTGAGTGATTGAAGATTAATTTAAATATTTTGTACTTTAGTTTTATATTTATATTCTATTTTATTAGATTAATTAGTGAGAGTTTGGGTTTAGATCCTACAACTCATGTAATTCATCCATTGAATGCTAACATGTCCATTATAAAACTTTTTTTTTGTTAAATCATGTGATTTTCTTTTAAAATTTGGTTGAGTCAAATTGAGAGTCTAAATTTGAATCCAAATTGCATTTGAATATTAAGTTTTTCTAAGAGAATACAATGACTTTTACATAAATATGGTTAGTTAAATAGATATAAGTAATAAAATAAATAATGGGAGTCCTAAATTTATAATAAATTAATATTTAGAAATTAACTGAGGAGAGATAAGAGTAAGTTATTTAATTTTAGGAATTATGATGAGGAATTAAGTATTGATGTCATATGAAATTTCATCATCAATCTACTCTCAATTTTGAGTTTAGTAGTAGATTTTTTAGGCTCAAATTTACACCTTTTAGGGTCAAACCCGAATGCCTTAAGAATGACTTAATGTATGATATTATCATTAAGCTCACAAAATAATATCAAACTATGGAATTTTGTAACCCATGTCACCCTAATTTCTAATATTTAAATTTTCACAAGGAGAGGCAATATTTAGAAACACCTTAGGGAAATTAATGAATTGCAAGGTTTAAGTTCTCTTTAGTCAACCCCTTATTGGACTTACCTTATAACCTTGGGTAAATGTTCAAAGACAACATTATCAAGTATGCAAATTTTCTATATGTAGATTTCTTTTAATGATCTCAATCAAAATGGTACTAGAATTATTTATCCATGTAATTCTTTATTTTCCTACTTATATGAATGAATTATACAAATGAATGCCCTTAACTATGAAGATATATCAATAAGTCACACAAACATGTACCAAATCAGCTCCAAATGACTAGTGAAAAGCTATAGGAATTGGTAGTTTAAATTTTAAAATTTGAATTTGGTGTCAATCTTGAACACAACATAATGATTTAAGATATGAAACGAAGTTTTATGTGTGTGATAGTAGATGTAATAAATAACTAATAATAACAAATATGTGAAAATCTTTATCTAAAGATACGATACAATCAAATAGATGAAAACAAATGTAAATAAATATAAAATAAATGAAATAAAAATTGAAAATTAAATTAATCTTAATATAAAAATCACTCTTTTATCAATATATAACTATATTAAACCATTACATCAAAATAAACCTGAAATAAATACATAAGTTTCATCATTACACATAAATATACCTAAAAAATTATTAATTTATTACTATGATAAGAATATAATAACCAATTCTCTATACCATTTCTCTATTTCTCTATAATACATTTCATGGACCAACCCAATCCAAACTATTTAGCAAAATAACTCTAACAAATGTTGTACAAGGATATTTTATAGTCCTACACCACTAAAAAAATTAACATGAAACGCCATGAGAACACTTGAAAAGACAAAGAATGGAAACCTGTTGGAAAACCATGCTATTCTATTTAATTCATTCTTTTCTCACTTATTTTCCAATATCCTAACCGTAGCAAAACGGTTGCAAAACAAGAATGACACCCTTAGCCATTTCAAAAGTTTTCTTTTCTTTTTTTCTTTTTCTCCTAATTTCAAGAGCTTCTGATACAAAATTGTCCCTAGAAGAAAACTTACAGGCCTGGGGAAGGTTGTGGGATCGAATCTTGTAAAACATGGAAGAAACAGATTTCATGAGGCAAGTACAACACCTGGTAAATTTTATTTTGAAGGAGGCAGAGGATAAAGCTATTGAAATGGGCGTCACCACAAAGCAGGAATACCATAGTGAGAAATCGCAGCTCATAGAATCTGGGATTGATAAAATCAAGCAAGAATATGACAGAAAGGAAAAGCTTCTAGAAACTCAACAGAAAATAGAGTATTCTATGCACTTAAATTCATCCCGCCTCCAAATTCTTCAGGCCCAAGATGATTTGATTGCAGGCATGAAAAATGAAGCCAAAAAAGAACTTGTGGCTATTGATCAGGACAATTGTTTGTATAAAGGGCTTCTCAAAGATTTGATTGTGCAGGCTCTTTTTAGATTGGAGGAGCCTGCTGTAATATTAAGGTGCAGAGAAGACGACTGGTTGATGGTTGAATCTGTTATAGAAGAAGCAAAGCAGGAATATTCAGAGAGAGCAAAAGATGTTGAAATTATTTTGGATGATAGGGTTTTTCTTTGTTGTAGCGGAGGTATAGTTATGGCTTCCAAAAATGGTCAGATTGTGTGTCATAATACAGTCGACAAAAGACTGGATATTGTATTCACCCGCAAACTTCCAGAAATCCGTAGCATTATTTTCAGCCATTCTTCTGTTTAGGGGCAATGCCCCATGAATTTGTTCCTGTATAGACTCCAAGCTTAATTTCTATAATCACATTTTTATTGTTGGTATGGGTTTTTTCACAATCTGTGTTGTATTCAAAAGAATGATTTTGAAATTGATTGTGCATATTTTTATGTTTTAGATCACATTCTATTTAGAAATATAGACAATTAATTCCTGAAACAATCTATATCAATGATTCTATTCTCATCCATAAATGAGAATTAACTTTAAATGCTTCATTGAGATCAACAATGATATTTCATTTTGTTTAGATAAAATGAGTATCTTACTATACAAACATGTGTTCTAATTTTTAACATTATAGATTGAATGACATGTGGACCAGCATGCACTTGATGCGATAAATTTTTTGATAAAAAATAGTTATATTACTTTTTATAAATTAAACAAGAAAATAATATTCACAAAAAAATGTGAGTGGTCAAAAACACACCTTCAAAGTCTAAGCAAGGAAAATCTCGGACTAAGCAAAATAAAAAAACAAGTCCACACATGTGGTGATAGCTACACCACTAGGAGTGGAGAAGGTCAACAACATATGATTTTCTCATTTATCAATGAGTATGGAGTCATTGATGATATTCTCCCAACTAGCATTCACACCGTCTTCTTCATGTTCGTCCTATATGTCATTAAGTAGCACAAATAGGATAAATGTGTAGAGCCGAGCATGAGAATTTTCTAGAATCTAGCTATGTAGGATCCCCTTGGTCATGAGGCTAGGAAGAGGTTAAATGTAAGTGGGAAGGTTGTTACCAACTATGGGTAGACATAATCCCTAACTCATTTGGAAGGTGGTTAGCAAGCATATAATTGGGATTTATGACCTCCTTGAACATTATAATTACATCCATATTGGGATCCATGAGGATGGGAGTGACCTTTGTGAGAATATGGAGGCGATGAGACTCTAAAAACCATGCATGAGCATTACTCGAGTGATCTAATAGCACCTTTATATGCACCACTTTGAGGGCAACTTTATTATCTTTCACTTGAATCTACATAAGAACATTGGAGCAAACAATAGCTTTGTTATATAATGAGAAATAAATATCTAACATTAAAACTATTGAAAATAGTAGAATTCCTATCTTTTTAAATGCTAAAAATAATATCCACCCTAAAAGCATGACAAATATAGGTAAATCTAATAGAAATTATTGGCTAATTACCTAGTATAACCATATGGACCATGAGAAAGGATTAGGATAGAATGGTTTGAATAAATCATGGATCCAATTCCAAGCTTCCTGAGCCTTGAAAGAAAACTAAAAATATATGTTCAAGATTATTATGTTTTCCACAAAATGGGCAATAAGGATTGACAACTCCCAAATGAGACAATTTGGTGCCAAGTGGGAGACCTTAAAATAGAAGACACCAAAAAAAAAATGCAAGGTTGCATGTAAGAAACACAGGGAAAAAAATTCTAAATCCATAGTGATAAGTTCCTAGAGAGGATTGGAGAAACTGTATTTGATTCATATTAGAAAATATCCTAGAAAGATGTAGAGAATTCCATGCATACCCCTTGCAAGGTCTATAATTATAAAATGGCATTCCTAGATATTATTTACAATCTTTCCATCAAGTTTTGAAGGTTCCAATCCCAATTTTTTTAAGCATACCAAGAGGAACTAAATCAATAACTTTCTATATATGTCACAAAATCCTAATTGGAAAGCTTAAATTTCACTTCTACCTCTAGTGAAGGGAGAAAATTTCTAGTACTTTTAGAGAAGAGATCAAATAGACTCTTAATTACCCTTATGTATAATTTTGAAGCTTGAACCTATGGAGCCTTGACAAGCCAATGGTATTGATAAGAAAGAACTAGAGACCACCAAATAGATTTTTGATTAGTAGATAAATGTTGAACAAATCGCCAATGTCTCCCTTCAGATTCATGACATGGACTAACCGCCTCCTGTGGATCCATTTATCTTTGGTGTTTGTATTGATCATTAACAAGTTGATCTTTTGGTGCAATGATAAACATGTTCCCAACAAATGGTATTAGAGCCATGGTCGTGAGTTTGAATCCCCTTGGGTGATGCTGAGGGAGGGATTGTTGGACTAATCATGCATCTCCCTTTGAATTCATGACATGGACTAACCACCTCCTGTGGATCCATTTATCTCCAACATTTGTATCAGGAGTTAATGGGTACATCTTTTGGTGCAATGGAAAATGTGTTCCAACAATAACCCCTTACAAAATTCATTGACATCCCAAAAAAGTCATGGCTTGATGGCTTCCTAGGCTTTCCAAATTATTTTGATGACAAAAGTTCCCTAGACCTAAATACATTCCTTCATAATAA